>KN510993.1:39926-44926 GCA_000787155.1 Scartelaos histophorus
CCCCCCCCATGTTCAGGTAAATGGTGAGATTCGGGCATAACAATGGATATTCGGGCATCACATGTAAAAAATTAAATCTACATTTATGTATTTTAGTGAATAATAGCACAAATAAAAAAAAAACATTTGTGGAGTTTTGGGCAGAATCTGTGGTTTTGTTAAATTTCTTAATATATGAAGTCACTTGAGTGACTTGACAATAATTTGTGAAATTCGGGCAAATTTGGTGTTGCCCCCCCAAGCAAAGCATACCCCCTACGCCTATGCCAGTATGGCACACAACTAATCTATGCCCATGAAGAGTTCTACCAAGTATGGTTGTACTTTTCTATTTACAGAACCTTCCTGTGTATACTCAGGATATAATCAGGTTCACAGTCAAGGTAACTGACCATCTTCATCACATCAGCAGCAGTGAGTGGTAGCTTCTTCATAGCCACCTCACCATGACACTCCCCATTAATTTACCACAAACAATGACTTGTTTTATTATTGTCAGCAAATTGGATTTCACATGACATCATAACATTCTATAGGGTGATATTATTTAATACTAATGGGGGGCAGCTAAAATGAATCTTGAAATTAAGAACCACCAACCACCTCTGAAAACCATCAACAAACATAACAACAGTGTTATGTCTGAATAGAAATCGAGACTGAATTACTTCCACACTAGGTTTGTCCAGTGTATTGGAACATTGTCTTTATCTCAATATTAACCAATGCAATGTCCATATTGCAACAAATATATTAATCAAACTTCTGCAATAATATTGTTGTGATGATATAGTGTATACAAAATAGTTAATATGATGCAGCTCTACTCCATACATACATACAAACATACATACACACATACATACATACATACATACATACATACATACATACATACATACATACATACATACATACATACATACATACATACATACATACATACATACATACATACATACATACATACATACATACATACATACATACATACATACATACATACATACATACATACATACATACATACATACATACATACATACATACATACATACATACATACACACACACACACACACACACACACATACACACATACATTTATACATAATTTTTAGCCATTAGTGTTAGCAAGATATAGACAGACTCAATACTCAAAGTTTCCAGTACCACAATGATAATAAAATACTTATTTTGTTAAACAACAGAATGTAATTTTCAAATTTAAATCGTAATACTTAAAAAATATATATATTACTGTGTGGTCTTATATCTGTGTAATCCCTCAGTCGTTTAGGTAGATTTCATACATATATAGTATTGAAAAGTATCTGAGTTTTGATATATTTGACAACCCTATTATGCATTATTTCTAGTTGTATAAAAATACCTGAAATTCCAATGCTATTATGTCCAATAGGTTTATAAAGTATCATGCAGTATCGGTCTAAATATCTCATGTACTCCTCACTTCAATCTGGTCATTAACAGGAAACATCCCCAGAGTGCAGATTGACTCCTTGGACGTTGCTCTGTTTATGTACCATTTTTCCAAAGGAGGAATGTGACCCCAGATCCCCCCTCTTCCTTCTTTGGTATAAAACTTTAGCTCGTCGGCTTCAAAAGAGCCTTAAATCACTAAATGACTCTGACCACATGACCTGCTCTGGCATCCATGTCTATCTATATTTATGTACTGGAGTGTGGAGTCCATAATATTTTTGACAAGGAGAAAAAAATATCATATTTGATAGTCTTAATCAGACTCCTTAGTGATTTAAACTGTTTTTCACCAAATACTATCAGGTTTGCAAAGTTGTTGTGTACTGTTTTGTATATTATTAATTTATTATGTATTTATTAAGAATTGGATAATGTAGGCTTGTGGGCTGAGCATTGGACTGAATGTTTAAACAGATAACCGTAAGGAAGATTTCAATAGGGAGAGATAAATTACTAAAACATGTATGAACGACATCTAAAATCTTTTCAGGCATGGTTTTGATGTTATAACAAAGTAGAAAGCTAATACCGCCACTTTAAATTCAAAGAACAAGATAGGTATTCTATAGAGTGCCTGAAATGACCAGAATTTTCTCTACTTTGCCTTGACATGCTATAGAATTTCCTAGTAGAGAATCTCTTTGCAGTCATTCTTTATTTAGCTTGCTCTTATTTTCTCTTACCTACATGTCTTACCTGTTTATGTCTTTTTTCACGTAGATTTAGACAACAAAACATCTATTTCCTACTTTGCCTAAAATACCAGGCATTCTGTACCTAAGCATTGCCTGGGTTGTTAACCTTGTCTGTAACATGTATACTTTTCAACCCAATTGAACTTTACCTCAGAAAATTGAATAAAATCAATACAGTTTTATTTAAATATTATTTATGATATCTTTAGAAATTAAAAACAATGTCAACTTTTCCCTTATAACTTGGAATCATATTTGTGGTTAAAGTGCCTTGCCTAAGGACACAGCATGCACAAGCTTAAAACCGCTACCCTCCAGTTAGGCTTTATGGACCTAGCCGCCCTGTGTTACATAAGGCCCAGTGACAGGTGGACTGTGCAGTGTCTGACCACAGTGGATTCAGATTAACATGGCAGTGTGCCCTCTGTCTGGAGGTGTATAATCTTTTTACTCGTCTGCCAGCCTTTATCCACCTGCTCCATGACTTGACCTCCTCATACAAATCCAAGGAATGTAATGTTTGAGACTTTGGCAACGTCAAATTTAATGCAAATTTAATAAAAAATAATTAAAGAATTATATATTCTAATTTATGACTGTTGTTTTAATGAAAAACAAGGCTCTGCAGGTAGAAGAATCACTGTATTTGCTCAATGCAATACCTCAACCTACAAAGTGGGTTAAATGTCTGTTCTTCATAAGCAGTTTGAACCTTGGTCAAGCAGATACTATGGTGTTATGTTCTTCTCACGATTTGCTCATTGTGTCATATAATATATTGTATATTTGTTCATTTTTGTAAAAGTTTATGCTGCCAAAATGTATAGATCTAGAAAAAAAACATTTACATGGGTCTTATCTTTTAGCTTTAGTCATCATGTTTTCTGTCCACCATGAAGAAATCGATGGATAGTCATAAAAAACTGCCATGGGTGCGGTCCTTAACCGTGCTTCCTCACACCTCTCTTGAGCACAAACAGCAGTGCAGAGTGGTGGATCCCTCCAGCTGATTCCACAGTGGTATCGATGAGCTGTCAGTCTGATGAAACACTATGTCTGAGTCAGCACAGCACTGGTCACATACAAATACACAGGACATGGTGATCATACTGTGAGCAGCTGACAATGTGCGTTTTCTGAAAATGAGCCAAATATGAAGGCCTTACTATGAAACACATGACTGCAATGACACAGCACATGAGAAGGAATGATTAGCAGTTCAGTCCCAGTTGGGTTCAGGATCTCAGTGTTGGCTCGAAGATTATGAAGGCATCGGATTAAACCAGGCCTAAAGACTTTTGACTACACCCTAAAGTCTGAGTCATTCATGCGTTCATGTTTTTGTCACATGATGAAATGAGCTGTTGTGCAGTGTTAGTGCCACCCACGCCCCTCTCCTCCTCTCTTCTCTCTTCTGTCCTATGTGCCACTGATGTAGCGATGTGCGAGTGGTTGACACCAGCGTGAGGCAGGCAGACTGACCTCTAAACATGATTGGTCAGCAGTAGTCGGGAGGCAGGGCTGAGGAGGAAGAGGTGAGGGGGGTGATATACTGCAGTGGTGGGTTGTGCAGAGGACACAGTGAACATGGCTGCTGCTTTCATATACACACAGCACATCACACTCTGTCCTCTGCCTTGTCCTTTGATTCCAGGGCTGATGTGGAGAACAACCTTATCAATAAGACTCCTTATTCTATATTTATATTTCAAAGAAGCATCTAAGGTTATGGTGGTTCGTCCAATACATACATATTTATGAAGCATGTAACTTCAAGGTAAATTAAAATCCATACATGTCCTTCCACAAGTATTTATCATCAACAAACCATTGACACTTAAACACAGACACTAGAGGTGACAAGATGAATTAAGTGACTTGCTGAAGGATACAACAACAATACTGTACATTTACTTATGCTTATGTCAGTAGGCAGTAAACTGAGTTTATTAATGCCACAACAATGAAAATTCTTTACAACTACACAGTAAACAGCAGCCCCTAAATGATTTAGAATCTATTAGCAGGGCTTTTTGTTAAACAAACCTCAAATGTTCAAATATAAATGTGCTGATTAAACACAAAAATCAATGGTTTAGTGGCCCCTGTGGGCTTAGGACAACATTTTCCTTGATGTTTTAATGTGATGGTGGGTTTCTGTATCCTAGCCTAGTTATTTTCTTTTGATTGTTTCCACTTTCCCCCATCTCCTCTTTTGGGCATAAAGCAATTCACTATGTTCAAACGAAAACTGGGAGTCCTAAAGTGTCCAGAGTGTGCAGCCTCAAGGCCAGAACAAATGAAAGATACTAAACTATCGAGGGAAATTTCTCTGATATTTGACCCATCCATCTCCTAGCCTCAAAGAAATCTGTCAGGGTGGGTGACAGTGACACCAGATCTTGGTAGGGGGGTATGTGAATGATAATTAACTATATTTAACCTCCTTGCATTGTTTTACATAGTTCTTCAGCCCATTCTGTTTATTTTGTATTTGGATATCAAAGTCTATTTTAATTTACCTCATTTTAATGCATGTCAGTTTGCTACTCTGTTCACTGACAATGGGAGTAAACCTTGGGGGAACCTAGAGTGCCTGGAGAAAACTCATCTAGACACTTCAGCCAAGCTTCAACCAGTTTATCGAGCCACACATTATTTTAGCTTGGAAATGTATCTACCAAACATAATAATATTAAATAGTACCAGTTGTTGTATGGTCTATAAAAATAACTACATTATTAGTAGTAGTAGTAGTATTGGTAAATGAACTTGCTCAGTAATCAATCAGAGAACTTG
>KN510993.1:55038-72922 GCA_000787155.1 Scartelaos histophorus
CCAAAGGAGGATACAGACCACAGATGTAAAGACATGAAAGCTCCTGACCATGCATAGAGGGTTCCATCCCAAATCCAGCACCCTGAGACTGTACGCGAGCCAGAAGGAAGGAGGCCGAGGACTAGTGAGTGTGGGAACCACTGTCCAGGATAAAACATCCAAGCTTCATAAGTACATCAATGACAAGGCCCTGACAGATGACATACTCAAAGAATGTCTCAGGCAGTGGGTTTCAGAGGAAGAGGTGCTGGAGAGACCATCATGGCAGGACAAGCCCCAACATGGGGCGTACCACCGAAACATAATTGAAGTGGCTGATATCAAGAAATCCTACCTTGAGAGGGCTGGTCTGAAGGACAGTACAGAGGCACTCATCCTGGCTGCACAGCAACAGGCCTTGAGCACCTGAGCAATAGAGGCCCAGATCTACCACACCAGACAAGACCCAAGGTGTAGGTTGTATAAAGAGGCTCCTGGGACAGTCCAGCACATAACTGCAGGGTGTAAGATGCTGGCAGGGAAAGCTTACATGGAGCGACACAACCAAGTTGCAGACATAATGTACAGGAACATCTGTGCAGAGTATGGACTGGAGACCCCAAGGTCAAGGTGGGAAACACCTCCAAAGATTGTGGACAATGACTGAGCCAAGATCCTGTGGGACTTCCAGATACAGACTGACAGAATGGTGATGGCGAACCAACCAGAAATAGTAGCTTAAATAGTAGTGGGATGTTAGTTGTTTTTCCTGATCTGCTGTTTTTCACAGGAAACTATGAAGAGATTAATAATAAAAATAAGTAAAAAATTAGGTCAAAACATTAGAAAAATGCCTTATGATGGGACTGTTTGGGTGCTATATTACAATTTACTTGTAGAAGTGGGGATGATTAAAATAAAATAAATGACACCATTTATGACACCATTTATGTCCATGCGTTTGATGATTTGGGTGCAGAAAGAGATTCCAGTGATGTTTGATGAGCTGAGACTCAGAGAAGGCAAACTAATGTAACTGAAACTACTGTGAATGCTTTGATGAGGGAACAACATTATTACATGGTTATACACTTAAAAAATAATATTTTGCATAAAATACTTGTGCCCCCTTTCATATTCAATGTGTTCCTAGCATTCTGAAATAGTATACCTGTAAATATAAGGACACAGTTCATCAGAGTTCATATTCCTCTGCAGGTCACAACATGTGGCCAAAGTTGACTTGGGACAGACCCAATCAGACAAACGGATCTACGCCCTGTCCCTTGTCAATCATTCACTTCACTCTCTTGCACTTTTATGCATTGACCCTCACCCCCTGCATCAACATTATCTGATAAAATATATAATAATAATGTGAATGTTTTTTTCAGGTTGCAAAAAAGTAGGTGGTCCCTCAAAGCCCCCTCCTACCTATACACATAAAAGTCAGGTACTTGAAGATTAAGCTCTGTCTTTCTAGTGCAAACAGCCTCTATACACTCAGAGAAAATGGCAGTTCTTGAAGGCAATTACTCAGTTTCAGTGATATTGGTGAGCGCTTTCGTTCTGGCTTTAACGTATATCACTTACAAATTGCTAGAGGACTATGTTTCCAAGTATATTGTTATGAAATCCATTCCTGAGATGGGGCCAACATACCCCATCATTGGAAATGCACACCAGCTAAAAACTGAATCAGGAGGTAAGACACTTTTTTCAGCCATACCCTTCTCTGTTGGATTACGGTGGATTACAGTTTAATGATTGAAAAGTTTCAACATTTCAACATATTTTTTGCATACTTGTTTCTGTTAATATCTGTATTTTATTCTTTGAAGCATTCTTTAAACAGGTGGTGGAACTCAGTAAAGAAAAGTTCACACTGCCAATGTATAAGATTTGGATTGGAACTGTTCCATTTGTCATCCTGTACCATCCTGACACTGTTGAGGTAAAGTATGTTTCCTAATCTCTATTCATAATCTTAAAGAGGAGCAAATTATATTACCCATACTTGAAAAATGTTACAAACCCCTGCATAGCCCTAAATATACTATATACAGGATGTTTTTTATCTTTCCTTATGTCAGTGTTATTGGTAAATCTTAGTAAGGAGCAGTATTCACATTCAAAATGTTTACCATCATTTCCTTATTATTTAGACCATTCTGAACAATGCCATTCACATGGACAAAGCTCATGCATACAACTTCCTGCACCCCTGGCTTGGCACAGGTCTGCTCACAAGGTACATTACTATTACATTTATTATATATTTTAAAAAAGAGATGACAGGAGTGATTTTGAAGGATATTTAGTATTAAACTATAACATATGTAGACTTTTTTTTATTTTTATTGGAAGCCTCAATATTGATCAACAATATTGATCGATAATAAAAACCGGTTAATTTACTAGCATTTTTAATGTAAAAACGTTTTAATAATATAAAAAGTGAGAATTCTTTGGCAGTAAGCCTGTGTGCCTGTCGGTAGCCTTTTGTCCCTCACCTGCTCCAGCTCTTAGTCTCCTGTGACGTCACCAGGAGCACGAGCGTCCAGAGCGTCTCCGGGCACGAGGACCTGCAGCCTCGTGCTGAGCACCATTCATTCGCACGCTCCAGTGGGACGTTCAGATTCCTTCTGCTTTCCCCTCCTTCTTCTCAAACTGTAAATCAAAGTTGCCTTTGATTCAAGCCGCTGTGCGTATTGGACCTGTTTGGTTTAGCAGATCTAACATAGTTAAATACTATCACTACTGAATTCTATTGTATGTGTGAGAGAGTGAGTGGAAACATCCTTTTATGTATAATAACATTTTCTGTGTATCTCAAACCAATTTTATATTTTTCCTAGCTCATGTTTCTATCACCTGTGTTGTCTTTATACAATAACTTGCCTGTTCCCTTAAGGTGGCGTTGTTGGTCAAACATTTAGTTGGGTCTAGTGAACAAAAATGAACAAAAATGTAACCTATTATATTTTTAGGGCCTTCTGCCCCTGTGCCACGAGTTTACTTTTTTGAATAATTTCAAGTAGAGAGATGATGGGTAGATAAAAAGAAAGCCATTTTCTAAGCACAGATATACCCAAATTCAATCTAAATATATATTTTGGCAGCCAGTGGTGAAAGAATACCATATGATTTAAAGCTCATAAACATTTAAAGCTCATAAACAAGTTTTTCAAAAACATAATGGTCTGTAGTTTCACTAAAATATACTGAAGTATGTCTAAGTATCAATCTACTGAACAGCTCTGTGTAGTCTTCTTCCAAATTATGTTTTTTTTTTGTTTTTCCTTATTCCCACAGCACTGGCACCAAGTGGCGACAGAGGAGGAAGATGCTGACCCCAACCTTCCACTTCTCTATTTTGACCGACTTCCTAGACGTGATGAATGAGCAGGCTGAGATCCTGGTGGAGAAGCTGCAGAAAAAGGCTGGCACAGGAGTGTTTAACTGCTTCCCCTGTGTCACCCTGTGTGCTCTGGACATTATCTGTGGTCAGTACCATATTGTGCCTCAATATGTCAGTGCCACATACAAAGAAGATAAAAGTTTATTTGCAATATTTCAAATGCTTTTCAATATGTCTACTTAGAAACTGCCATGGGAAAGAAAATTTATGCTCAGAGCAACTCTGAATCAGAGTATGTCAAGTGTGTATACAAGTAAGAAAAAAAAACAATCTTATTTTATTTGAATTGTTTAGTTGTTTACACTTCTATTCACTGGCTGTCTTTTCAGAATGAGTGACATTGTCAGTCGAAGACAGAGGGCCCCCTGGTATTGGTCAGATTTCCTGTACTATATTATTGGAGATGGCAAAGAACATGATAAGACACTCAAGGTTCTCCATTCCTTCACACGCAAAGTGAGTCAATACTTCAGAATTACACTTGTAGTATCACAGAGAGCCAATAGTTCATTTTTAGCCCCTACAATCTAGATTACCGTGTACAAAATTGTAAAGTATTGAAAAACCTACATCAAGATAAAATACATTATTATGTTACTAGGTGATACATGATAGAGCGGAGAACATTTCCAACACTGAATCAGACAGTGAGACTGACAGGAAGAAGAGGAGGGCCTTTCTGGACATGCTCCTGAAGACCACAGATGAAGAGGGCAACAGCATGAGCCACCAGGACATTCAGGAGGAGGTGGACACCTTCATGTTTGAGGTGCGTCATTGTAATAGAACGGATGAAAAAATCTAAATTTCACCAAAAAAATCTCACCAAAAGCACAATTAGGCTTTTCTGTGTTATTTATTCCTTCATTATAAACATAGCTACAATTTTCCATTTGTGCATATAATCATTTTATTGTTACTTTTTTATATAATGCTAATGATTATTTGCAAGATAGCTTACATGCTGTTACAGTTATCCATTAAGATGTTACCTTTGCTCAATTTTAATCCGGCTTTGGGCTTCAGGGTCATGATACCACGGCTGCTGCTATGAATTGGACTCTGCACCTGGTGGGCTCCCACCCCGAGGTACAGCGTAAAGTGCACCAAGAGCTGGACGAAGTGTTTGGTAAGGGCAACATGCTTAAATCATATTTACTTCCTTTAATTTTTTATGTTGTTACATACAAAAAAACACTATGCATTGGTCAAGACTTATTTAAGTGAATTTATATATTGCTATTTGGATGGATTTGGATTTTATTGTAAACTATGTGAAATTAAAAACAAAACATAAAAAACATATATTCAATATGCCATAACAATTATAACAAAGCCCTGAGAAAATCTTATAATATAATAAATCTTTTATACTCTTGATGGTGAATGTTATCAACCTGTTAGACATGAATGGAAACATTTAGTGTTAACACTTTTGTGTAGAACAACATATTTATTAGGTTGTTTGGTGAGTAAAGATTTCATTGCAAAAGAACAGAAAATGATCAATGACTGTTTATGTAATGTATTCAGGGACATCAGAGAGGCCCATAAATACAGAAGACTTAAAGAAGCTCAAATACCTGGAGTGTGTGATCAAAGAGGGACTTCGGTTGTTCCCCTCTGTCCCATTCTTTGCCCGTACCATTTGCCAAGACACTTCCATCAGTAAGTGCAGTTACTGCTCTGACATGTGTTCCAGTTTTTGTGCCATTTGGTCCCAGACAAAAGATTTTGAAATGATAAATTGCAAGGTACCACATTGATTTTGTGCATAAATGTATCACTGTTTTTTCTACATCTCCAAACCTCAAAATACTCCTTATGATAATCCAGCTTATGATGATGATGATGAAGTGATAGTTTTCACGTTAACAGCCACCTTTTACCTTTTGTTCAGTAGAGACTGGCAATTCCAGCCCTGAAATTATCAAAATGATTCTAGTGAAATTATTAACATCACAAGGTGGAACTGAGTTTGTCAAACATCTGTAAATGAAACTGAAAAAAACAACTCTCAGTATGTTTTTGATGAGGAAAGGACATTATAGCATAGATCAGAAAACAGCACAATATGGGGCCTATAACTATATATATATTTAATAGATTACAGCAGTCAGCCAATGGATTTGATGCTCATGTTTCTTTAATCATTGTCTAAAATCTCTGGATGGCATTTTTTGGCAGAGGGCTATAAAATTCCCAAAGGTTCAAACGTCATAATCTTCACATATGTGGTGCATCGAGACCCACGGTACTTCCCAGATCCTGAGGAGTTCAGACCAGAGCGATTCCTCCCTGAAAACACAGTGGGACGACCTGCCTATGCGTACATACCCTTCTCTGCTGGATTACGCAACTGCATTGGTAAGACTACAAACTACATTTTAGATGAACTTGATCAAATCCTGTTTGCTAATGATATTCAGGAACAGTAGCCCAACCTCTTGTTAAGAATTGGTTTGAGAGGGGAGTTAAAGAGGCTATTTTTGTTAAGAAAGAGAATCCTTCCTTAAACAGAAATGGAGGTCTCAGACACCATCTTTCACCCATCTATAACTTGCTTCTCAAACCTAATTCAAAACAAACTAAGAAAACAATAGGGCGAGCCAGGTCAGACCCAGAGGTGTAATCACCCATTATGGGCCTGTAGTATTATGCTAATTACGTCCCCACACTTATGACTAGTACAATAGGCTGAGCTATTAAACTGAAACTGTAAACAAACATGTGTTAGTTTCTATGTAATTACATTGTATTTAGCCCCTCCCTGCAGGCAGATATAAGGCTGTGTTTTTCCAGCATTCTGACCAGAAAACTAGAAGTAGCTTGGATGAGCTGTGAAATGTATTCGACCAAATAACTTTTGTCCAGTTGACTAATTTATTTTCATTTTGCCTCTTGTTAGTTTATATCCCTAAAATTGATTATTTTCTTCTTTCTTTCATTTTCATTTTAGTAGTTTTTTCCCTTTAGTTTGGTGGTCAAGTTGATGGTTAATTGGTGGTTATATTGGCCTTTTGGTCATCTAGCTCATCTTTCTCTTTGATGGATTGTGGCCCTCAAAGAACTTACATTTAGGAATATAAAACAAATGAAAAAAAAAAAAAAAAAAACATGTGAAAAAGACACAAAAAATAGCCTTCATTGTAATGTGTAGATGAGATGGGTATAGAAACCTACACTGATAAACCTAAAAGTCCTTTATTATTAAGCAAGGAACTCCCAAGCTTAATTATGTTTGTTTGGCCTTCTTTCAGGCCAGCGTTTTGCCCTGATGGAGGAGAAGGTAGTGTTGGCATCCATATTGCGGAGCTTCACTGTGGAGGCATGTCAGAAACGAGAGGAACTACATCCAGTAGGAGAACTCATCCTACGTCCAGAGAAGGGCATCTTGATCAAACTAGAGAGAAGGACTCTATGTAACACCAAACATTAACTGTGTTTTACTATTGTTTTTTGATCCATGTTTTGTATTTATGTAACTGGATTAATATATAAACCTGGCTTGGTCACTTCCATCTGTATTTTCAAATACCTTATCGAAACTATTATTTGTTGGACTATTTGTTATGTTTCTGCTCTATTTCCATGGCCATTTACGTTGTAGATTCTTATCACTATGAATGAACAAATACAGAATGTAGTAAACAAAATATTAACCTAGAATTTGAGATTATACACCTAGACACTTTTTACATGGATCATTGCATTACACTCTTGGCATTCTTTGACCTGGACAAGGCACTGCTGTGAAGTGAAAACCATTTCAGGAGACTTCATCAAGAAGCTTAGTGAGAGAAGACTCAGGGTTTGCAGCAGCATCAACAAAGCAAAAGGCTTTGAATATTCTTATTTAAAATGTATTGAATTATTTTTCTTCTTTACTACATAATCCCTCATATTTTGCTTCATATATTTGATGTATTTTGTATATATCTAAAATGCAGAAAGTAGTAAACAATGAAAAACCATATGAAATGGTTGGTAATGTCTGAGATGAATGACAGAATCAATTGCAAATATGTGTAGTATTAAGGTGAGCAAAGTGCACAAATGATAGGTCCTAGTCTAAAGTACATAATACAGTTTTAAATGGTGAGGTATAGTTATAATGGCATCTCCATAAACAGTACCAGCCAATACCAAGTACCACTGATTAAGATTTAGAAAAAGAGCCAGTCCGTTGTGCTGTCCCAAATACAACATGTACTCTGTACTTTGTTTCCTTTTTTCCCACATAGACCTTTTGTAGATATTTAAATGTCTGTCCTATATCAGCCTTTAAATAAATGCAAAGGGAGTATTGTGAAATTATACTTCTCAAATCGTGTCATATACATTATGTCACTGCACAGAGACACATTCAGAAAAGTTACTATAAATTGGCAGCCAGGTCAAAACTCCAAGGTGTGCCCTGCTTCAACACAAAGAGGCCAGACCAAACTGAACCAGGTCAATTCCCTGTCAATTATTAACATTACTTCGCTGCAATAAATGAAACAAGGTTTATAGCAGTTTGTTCACCCACCCCCAAGTTATCCTACGTCATGAATATATCAAAGCCACGAAGAAGGCAGTCCCCCAAAGCCCTCCTACCACCTTGATTTGTGTATATAAAGTGACCAGGCACCAGAAGATCAAGCAGTTTTTCTAGTACAAGCAACCTGTACACACAGAAAAAAAAATGTCAGTTAGTCTCTTAGGCAGTTACTCGCTTCCAGTGATATTGGTGAGTGCTTTCATCCTGGCTCTGACATTCCTCACATACAAACTTCTGGGCGACTATGTGTACAAGTACATTGTAATGAAGCCCATTCCTGAGATTGGGCCATCATTCCCTATTATTGGAAATGCACACCAACTCAAAACCAATGCAGGAGGTAAGACGCCATTTTATCTAATAGCACAGGGCAGTGTATAAAAAAAAATCTACAAAGGAGATTAACTCCTGAAGATGTTTTTTTGCTGTATATGGACAAGTACTGCTTTTACAATTTCTTTCTAATCATCATTATAAATGCGTTGCAGAATTTTTCAACCAGATTGCAGAGCTCACCAAGGAGTTTTACTCATTACCACTGTTCAAAATCTGGATTGGCACTGTCCCATTTCTCATTTTATACCACCCTGAAACTGTTGAGGTAGGACCACAGATAAAATGACTACTTGAGTTTGATTATATTAATTTTAAAATTAACATATTTTTAGTTATCATAGCACTGTAAAATATTCATGCACAGTATCATGTCTACTTTATGCTGCTGTCTCTGCTTGATTTTGATCTGTTATTTAGCTTTATTGTAAAAATAGATGTACTGTCACAATACTAACACAGTATTTCAATTTTGATTTCGATACTAAGGAATAGGGCTCAGAATGCTAAATACTGTTTCCAATAATGCTCTTTCTTTAGACAATAAAATCCCATTCTCAAAATTTAATAAAATCAAAGTACTTTCTACTATGTAGTCTTATACAGCTTATCTGATACATCTTAAGATCTTTCTAAAGCTGCTGAGGATAGGTTCACTTCTGTTTTGTGAATGTGACTTGTGACGTGAATGTGTGTGTTTATTAGTATTGATACCTGTTCAAAACGTGTGTCTAGTTTCAATACAAGTTTTAGTATCAATTAGTATTTGATTTTTGACAGTCCTAGTCGGTTGAGCTTGTTTATTATAACAGCCAGCATGAACTGAGCTGAACTTCATTCCCCTTGTTTACTCGCTGACCGTGTAAACTCAGCTGAACTCCAGACCATAGTAACGCCCATGTTTATCATTCTAGTCACAACGTGGTTGGACAACCATCACCTTTGGACACTCAGTGCTTATTCTGAAACCGTGATGTTAATAATACTAATAATATACTAATAATAATATCTTTATTTATCTAACAGAATGTCATTTTCAACATTAAATTGTATTGCTTACTTTTATATTACCACACAGCCTTATGTAATCCTTTAGTTATATAGACAGATGCCATAGCAGTCCATGGGTGAAGAGTCTTATACTTTTGATACAGACCATTTATGGTTCATTTATGTCCTGTGAATGTGACTTTTTTAGTGCTGAAATTAATATTTAATTTCAATACTACTTTATGACTGAATCAATTAATACAGTATATGATTTTCAATACTTTTGAAATGACAGCATTTGTTTTTACGCAGACTATTTTGAACAACCCCATCCACATGGACAAGGCAGATGCATATAGATTCTTGCACCCTTGGCTTGGCACTGGTCTTCTCACAAGGTACAAGCTCATAATCAAGCAGGAACTTAATAAAATGTCATATATTTAAGTTTTCTTTAATATATTTAAAATGGGGGCGTTTTCCTGCCATCACAATATAGTCAGCATGCATTTTTAGGCTAGTTTGATATATGTTGTCTTTACTTGAATTCATATTTTACGGGGGATAATATCAATTTCTTTGAAAAAATATGTGATAAAGGTTCTATTCTACTTACTGTTGACCCATTAACAATAAACATACTTCACCGTTTATGCTTGCATTGCTATGTGTAATATCTAGGATTGTCAGCAGATGGCACTATAGGAATGCATTTGATTAGTGCTTTAGTCTATGAAGTTCCTCCAGACCAACGTCAATGAAAATGTTGGTAGTTTCCTATATTTTATTGTGTTACTAATATTTTCTTCTTATTATTATTCCCACAGCACTGGCACCAAGTGGCGACAGAGGAGGAAGATGCTGACCCCAACCTTCCACTTCTCTATTTTGACCGACTTCCTAGACGTGATGAATGAGCAGGCTGAGATCCTGGTGGAGAAGCTGCAGAAAAAGGCTGGCACAGGAGTGTTTAACTGCTTCCCCTATGTCACCCTGTGCGCTCTGGACATTATTTGTGGTCAGTAGTGTACATCAAATCACCTCATCCACGCACACTGTGTAGTCAGTAGTTAGTCCCGGAAGAGATCCTGGAGGCTCACCTTACATTATTATAATACCTCAAAATCACTATTGAAACTATATTCAGCTAATCTTGACCTCAAATCTATGTGAGGATATTCACAGTTAATTCAGTGACCCACCCTCCACATACTGTATGCACCATCATGCATATGCAAATGAGCAACTACACCTTGGATGCAACCAAGTCTTACCCCTGCTCACTTTCCAGGTGGAGGGCGGTAGCTAGAAGGCTAGCTGTGTCTGTGTGCATTTATGTCCATTTATGTATACGCTCTATAGTCAAATGCTACCATAGGAGACATGTAATATGTTTGCCATATTGGCAATGTTGTGAAGTTGCAAAAAATAAATAAAAATATAAACCTTGATCACATCTGTTGTTATTATTGTTTGTCTGCCTTTGTAGAAACTGCTATGGGAAGGAAAATCTATGCGCAAAGCAATTCCGAATCTGAGTATGTCAAGTGTGTGTACAGGTATGTGAGTATTTATTTATTTATTTTTAATGTTTTTTTATTATGTTGTCATTATGTATGTCATATTATTTATATTTTAACACTCTGTTTGCTCCCTCAGAATGAGTGACATTATCAGTCGGAGACAGAGAATGCCATGGTATTGGCCGGACTTTTTGTACTATTCTATAGGAGATGGCAAAGAGCATGACAGGATCTTGAAGGTTCTTCACTCCTTTACATATAAAGTGAGTGATCACATCCCCATTCTTACCATTTATATTAATGTCAACAGATATTCTATGGAGTAATAGGTCTGTCACAATTTGAGTAAATTTAAACGATTAAAGCCATAAGTCCAAATGACATATCTAAACATATAAAATAGTCATCCAATATCCAACAGAAACCAAAAATTAAAGTTCACTGAGGATAATATGAGAGTTCAAATGTATTAGAAACTAACATATCACTTCTAACACTGACTGCAAGGTAATACATGAGAGAGCTGAGAACATTTCCAACACTGAATCAGAGAGTGAGACAGACGGGAAAAAGAGACGGGCCTTTCTGGACATGCTCCTGAAGACCACAGATGAAGAGGGCAACAGCATGAGCCACCAGGACATTCAGGAGGAGGTGGACACCTTCATGTTTGAGGTGGGTGTGAATGACCAATGAAAAAAAAAATAAATAAATAAAAATAAAAATCAGGAAAATCCTTATGGCTAATACAGTGGCACTCAATATTTTTGCACACCCTTAATTCCTGGTCTAATCAAGGGCTATGTCATGTCTAAAAACTGACTACATCATCGCCACTGTAGTTATAAACAAAAATTATCCAAAGAAAGACAGAAAAGTGGACTAAATTAACTCTGAATTAGGGAACCCAGGCAACTGAAAAGCTGTCCATGTACCAACAAAATGAGCTTGCATACCACAAGTAGCACGAGTTTCAGAAACACTGGAGTAATATTCCACATTGTCACTTTGCTTATTCCAGGTTCCTATATAATTGAAAAAGTGCTGTATTCTCACCCTTCCCTCTACACAGGGTCATGACACCACGGCTGCTGCCATGAACTGGACTCTACACCTGGTGGGGTCTCACCCGGAGGTACAGCGTAAAGTGCACCAAGAGCTGGACGAGGTGTTTGGTAAGTTCAACATTGCTGCTCTAATATAGCTCACCTGCTGACTTCACATGTGACTTTTTCAACTCTGGCATCATCTTTGACCATGCATGAATTTCCAAGTAATGAATAGAAAGCAATTTAATTTGTGTGGATTAGTGTTGTTGCAATACAAAAATGTCAAACTAATTTCAGTACTAAGGATTTGATTCAATATACTGATGACAATATCACAAAGAAGATAAGACATGCTCCTTTTTATTAATGGAATGAAATTTTCACATACAGAATAATAGTACTTTATTTGTTACTATGAGATGTTATTCTTGCTCTGGTAAAGCTCAAAATGACAAAAAATGACAGGAAAGCTCAAAAAAGATCAGATAGATTGGGATTGATTATAGGGCATATTCTGGTTTTGTTAAAAAATGTTAAACAATTTTGGTAACCTTACTTACTAGTAACTAAGCCTACACATTTTTATGAGCTTGATACCATAGGGTTCCCTCTTAACAAACTTTCTCTGAGTTGTGGGTTCAAGAATGCTGTTTAGCCATTTACTTACAGTATAAAAACTTACTTGTGATAAAGTAAAAAAGCATGTCCTATTTTTTGCTACTCTACCAACTATTACAGGTACTGTACATACAATAGTACAACAATATGACAGTATAGTGTGGGGGTTGATGTGGTGTGTTCAGGAACATTAGAGAGGCCTATCAACACAGAAGACCTGAAGAAGTTGCGCTACCTGGAGTGTGTAATTAAAGAAGGACTGCGGCTGTACCCCTCAGTCCCATTCTTCGCACGTACCATCTGCCAGGACACCACCATCAGTGAGTACTACCAGGTGGCTCATTATGATTAGTACATTGTTCACTATTGATACTTTGCAACTGATGTCATCAATATTCCTGGCGGTGTGATGCTAATTGTAGGCACTATTCTGTCTGAGGGTCTGTTAGACTTTTTAACACATTAGAACCAGAAATAACTGACTTCCCTCTCAAATAACATCAATAGCTAACCAGCTTTAGTCAACTGCATTTAAGTAGGTCATATTCACAGTTTTTGTTGAAAATCAAACACTTAAAGCTGGGCTTTCCAAAATATTTTCAAACTCACTATGCAAAGCTCATGACGGGAGTGTGCACATTGTACATAGCAATTGTTGTATACAGTGATCTGTTCACACTGTACGAGGGACATGAGCTAGTGGACTGTGTGCAGGGCTGTGGACATGTTTGTGACTCCACATCTTTTCATGTATGTTTAAACTCCCAAAACATCACAGAAGTACATTAGCAATCCAACTCACAGCACTGCTCAGTTTAAAGTCCGAGGCTTTTGTCACCAAACCGTTCTGGCTGTCGTGTGTGGTGATTTGATTCATTGATGTGTCAGGGCAGCTTTATTGCCCTACTTCACCTCTGCACTCACCCAGCAAACCCGAGCTGTGTTTTATGTCACCTACAACTGTATCATGTACATGCTGCTCTCACCTGGCTACAGCAGCGCTCGAAGCCAAGACAAATATCAGGCATGTCTAATATCTCTGCAACTGCAACTCAGTTGCCATGTGTTCATGGTGAGCAGTTGATTGCACCTTGTATCCCCCTGTACATTGTACAACATATACGTAAGAAGGAGCTGAAATTTGGCATCATTTTGAAATGGTTGTGTGGCTAAAATTCAAGTCAAAATCATCCTGAAAACCACAGTTTAAGCAAAACCATAAATGTATTGATCACAGGTTCCTGAAGATGTGTTAAATCCATTTTGTATTTTTTTTCTTAAAGCTTATTTGGCTGTGTGCTAATGTGGGCATTGTGTCACTATTTTAACTGCTGAACATTCCACCATAGGCATACAAGAATTGCCCCTTCCCCCATCCTCAAAGTATTAATATACAATAAAGTAGACTATAATGCTGTATTAATCATGTACAATAAGATCTATGCTTGAAATTCATTGTTTGAAACTCATCCCTACTTGAAATTCATTGTTGTCAAATTTGCAGAGGGCTTCAAGGTACTCAAAGGCTCAGCTATCATAATTGTGACATACGCACTACATCGGGACCCAAGGTACTTCCCAGAGCCTGAGGAGTTCAGACCTGAGCGATTCCTCTCAGAAAACTCAGTAGGAAGGCCTCCCTATGCCTACATACCCTTCTCAGCTGGACTACGCAACTGCATTGGTAATCCTGACATTTCAAACTTTAAAGTTTGATTTAAAAAATTTTTTTTTTTGATAGCTGGGAGAGGGGGTGGGCCACGGTTGGCCATATGAGCCAGTGGAGTTATTATCAAAAGGTCTCATATTAAATGAAATTAGCTCTAGTGAGTTTTAAACCATGTTAAAATGTTGTTAATGGAATAGGCCTCATTCACTACAACAGATAAACAGTTACAGAACAGTGTGGCAGAGCGGAGAGGGGCAGAGATGCATAATGTGGAATCAGCCCGTCCGTTTCTGTTCCACCTTGACATCATGAGGTAGTCTTCAAGTTTATAGCTGCCTTTACATGGTTGTGTACATTACCTGTTTATCAGAAATTGGAAATTCCAGAGCTAAAATTATCCAATTATAACAGATCAGAAAATAGCCTAATATGGGCCTTTTAAACATGTTAATACATTGATTTCGGTGAATATAGCATTTTATAAACTATAAAAGGTTATACCGTGATGAAAATGTCATGTCTTAGCAGTTAATAAGTCATGTAAGTGTAATACCCCCTCTTTATACATGACATACTCTCCTTGAAGAGACACATTTATTTGTATGGTTGTTTCCAGGCCAGCGTTTTGCCCTAATGGAGGAGAAGGTGGTATTAGCATCCATATTGCGGTGTTTCACTGTGGAAGCGTGTCAAAAACGAGACGAACTACAACCTGTAGGTGAACTCATCCTACGTCCAGAGAAGGGCATTTATATCAAATTGGAGAAGAGGACTCCAGGGGCATCTGCACAGTAACTGTATTTCTTTATTCAAAATTTTGTAGCTGTTTTGAATTAATGTAGAAATAAAATTATTGTTGTCACCTATATTATTGAGTTTTTATTTAACCTTGTACAGCAACATGGACTCTTGCAATATTTGAAAATGAGATTCAAATTGTCATTGTGACTGTCATCGAGAGCTGCTCCAGATAGATAATGTGTAGAACTCAATTCCAAGTGCTAAACATGCCAATCTGACGTGACTCACACTACTTTTGATGTCACAGACCAGAATTTGTACACTGCATCACAACATTTATGATTGTGTCAAATGGGATAAAATGGAGCACTAGTAGTAGTAAGAATACTGGCTTGTCAAAGCCTGATTTGGTCAAATATCAGGTGCTAGGCAGGGCCTGGCCTGGTTAGTACTTGGGCAGGAGACCACTGGGAATTCCAGGTGCCACAAGGGGCACCAGTGGCAAAAATTTAGGCAAGACATTGCATAGTATGAAAGTGATGGTGGTGGCCGGAGGGGCCAATGGCACAAATTGGAAGCCTCACTTCCAGTAGTCTGTCCCAGGGCAGCTGTGGCTACAATAGTAGCTTACTACCACTGAGTATGGAGTGAATGAACAATGATTTGTAAAGCGCTTTGGATGTCTTGAAAAGGCACTAGATAAATGCAGTGATTAATGATTGATTAATTTCTTGCAATAAATCATCATTGGAAACTCCACTGTGTTATTAAACTTTGACTTTGACAGTAAGCTCAACTAAACAAGAATTACTTTGAAGATAGGTTGCTCAATTTCATCATTCATTCCTGCAACTCAAAAATAATGAATGGAGTTTTAATGTATTCAGCATCCACACACGCCTTCCTCGTGCGCTGCTGTACATTTATGCAGATAATCATTTGCTGTGAGGACATATTTGTGTGTGCGTGAGAGTTGGAACAGCACACATATGTGGAGATCACTGACCCCAATAATCCTCTTTCTACCGGCATACACATCTCTTTCCTGGTTGGAGCTGAGCTGTTGTCAAGGCAACTGGCACGAGTGGGCGGGGCGATGGCAGATAAAAGCGAGTGGTCTTGTTTCACAGTGGGACTCTGGGATGAGCAATAGAGCGGCAGAGACATTAGCCCTGACACTTCTCCCTGGGCTGCAGGTTAAAGGTCTTAATCAGTAGTGGTTAACCTTGTAAGTACAGTAGGGGTAGGGTTGTCAAAAGCGTCAAAAGTCACACACTAATCGACACTAAAAGTATCATTGAAACTTAGTACTCATTTCAGCAGGTATCGATACAAAAGTCTTGTCCATTCACAGGACAGAAATTAACCTTTCCTGAATAGCTTTAGAATAATCTTGAGCTGTATCAGAACAAGTTCAAGACTACATAGACTAAACGGTGTAAATGTATATGCCCATGGACCACTATAGAACCTACCTGGATGACTAAGGGATTACCTGGATATAACACCACATGGTAATATAAAAGAAAGAACTATGATTTTATGTTGACAATTATGTTGAAATTGGTATTGAGTATCGCATTTCTAACTTAATACTCATCTATGCTTTGCAAGCTCATGTACTGTACAAATACCAAACTAAAGTACATTTTGCAGCAGGGTTTATTTTACAATGACTTGTAGGAATCATTAACTTTATTAATCAATTATCTATTGGTGTGGATATCTGGAATTATTATCATAACAGAATGATTGGGTTGGGATTGGGGATGATGAGGGTTAAAATATTAAAGTGTGGTGTAATCCATTTTTAGAATCAGGGTAAGTTGAGGCTGCAAGGTGGCCACAAAAGGGCACTTTAGGCACAGCAGACACTAAATAACAACATATAAATCTATAATAAATATAATAATAAAACAAGAACAGTATTCCCCTTTTTGATCCTTTACAAGGGATCCATGAAATATAATTTTTTTTTCCAACAGGCAGTTCATGAGTCTCCAATGCTAACCATCTGGAAAAATACAAAGTGGAAGACACAAAGGTTTAACTGGCCAAGCTAGTGGCTAACATCTGTTAATGCTGAAGCTCTCCAACCCACTATTGTCACCATGGAGCTATCTTGGCACACATAAGGCACGGCTGATAATAAAAACAAAGATTAGAACTATTATTAGAACTATTTGTTGTTTGAAAAAGTGGCCTTGCTCATGAGAGGTTATATAGGACCAAGGAGTTACAGGAATCCTTATGCGTTCTTGTAGGAAGGATGTAACTTTTACATAATCAGTGGTAAAAAAACAAAACAAAAAACAGTGGTTTTACTAAGCATATTGCTAAATGATTAGTGGGCTTTATGGACTGAGCTGAGGTCCAAGCTGGGGGGCAGAAAGACACAGTGGCAATGGAGAAAGTGCAGGATTATAGTTTGTTTGTCCAAAACTACCAACACTACAATGCATAACAGCAACTGCTTGCATTTGCAGATGCAATGTCTGAAGAAACACAGTGACATTGGACATCTTTAGGTGGCAGACAAATCTTTAAGCAAACAAAGAATATGATAAAGTTCAACTAATTTAGATGCATTGAAACTATATTTTTGAAGCAAAAACAACTTAACAAATATTAAAAAAACAAAAAAGCTCAGGCTAAAAAATATGACATTAATGGGCTAATACCTTCATCAAACCTACACCATTAGTCTTCATCTGCCCTTTCCCTCCCCCACATAAACCACTTCAACGTGGAAATACTGCCCTTCCCCTATCCCTGCACAGCTCCTCCTCAAAACTCCCAGCAGCACTTCAGCCAACACATGACGTATGCACTCAGATATACACACCGCCACTCTCATTTATGTATTTTTCATCCATAACATGCAAGGGAAGCTATTCTAAGCACATATTATTGCATCTAGTGTTGTCACCAACAAAATTCCAAACTCAAACTTGAGACTAAGGAATAGGCTCAGTACTCAGTATTGATTTCAATACTACAATAATAATAATAATAATA
>KN511000.1:8534-23598 GCA_000787155.1 Scartelaos histophorus
TCCTGCTACAGAGAGAACATGTCCGGGGCAAAGGGAGCAGACTGCGATGATTTGGGGTGGATTTAAAAAAAAATAAAAAATCTTGGCAAACTTATGATAAAAAAAAGTTGTTGACTATTTTTAATGTTATGTCTTTGGGACCCATATATACTGTATTATTTGATGCTTGCTACATGTTGCATTAGCAGTGGTGATGAAGTTTCAATTGCTATATATAATGTCTGATGCAAACCTTTTCTAATATTGCATATGCTTTGTATAAATAAATCAATATTTTAGTTTTTCAAAAAAACAAATGAGTCTAAAGGGGCTCAACCAAGTCAGTCAGAAATCTGCCTTATTAGAACAATATAGGGCATTGACTGGAAGTTATACATAACAAAATACACGTTGTGCATGATGGGAGTGGACAGTTAAGGAACAATATGAAATATGAAATCTGACTGGAGATTTCTCCATTTTAATTTCAAGTTCATCTATTTGAAACTTTATAACAATCCATGCAGAGTTTAGTTTCCATGACTATAAAAAGAACATCAATGCAAATGAATAAAGAGACTGACAGTTAGTTCATCAGTTCAGCTTTGCATTTTGAATAGCTATACTATTACTGATTTATAACGCGTGTAGCTTTCTGTCATTTCTGTGTGTCACAACAGGGGGCAGTGTGGTCCTGTCCATCCCCTCACAGGGCCAACTCCAGCTCAAAAACACTGGGGAAATCTTTAGTGATCGTTTGGGACGCGTGAGCAGTGTGAGCTTTGAATTTGATTTTATTTTTAGTTTTTTATGTACATTTGTTTTTATCAAATTTAGGCCATAATGAAGAGAAACTCTTGTTGCTTAATATATTAAATAATTTATTAAATACATTTTGAAATGCAACTTTGGTTCGTCTGGATGAAGGAATAAGCTGGAAATGTTGTTTTTAGTTTGGCTGCTCCAATGAGACCTGGTGCAAAAGAGAGAGAGAGAAAAAGTTTTATTTTTACCTAAATACTATACTGAATGTATATTGAACATGTATTTAAGTATTGTATATGTAAAGGTAATTCATCAGATGTCAGTGATCAGCTTGTGTTATTTGAATGAAAAAGTTTACAGTCAGTCCTCTTCAGTAAAAACATGTAGTGCGAGATTTTGGAAAGAAATAGGACAATTTTATTCATGTTGAATGTTAATAATTAAAACTGTATTTTTAATCTTCTTGAAATAAATATTGAAAGACATTTTGAACCGGATACAAAATAAATTAAAATGTGATAGATCACTACTGAAAATAAATAAAGAAATAAATAGTAGTTGGTTGCGATTCAGAAGAACATATTTGTGTTCTGCTGGACCGCTCTGAGAAGTAAAGACATAAAAATGATAATGCATTGTCCTTTTGATATTTGTATTTATTTATTATTATTATTATTTAGATCAGTCACTGTTGCTTTAAATTACAGAGTCATAAGGTGCCTGCTGTCCCAAATAAATTGCCTCACAGTTAAACACAATCTGCAATCCGCATGAGAACGTGCTCAAGAAACATGTGCAAAAATAAAGCAGGAAAAAACACTGAATGTAGTGTAATGTGTTAAAGAGGTTCAAGAGTTGATTGAACACATCCCAGAAATTAGATAAGATAAAATTATGATACTAAATAATAACTAAATACTAAATAATACTAAACAGTGCATGCAATATATAATCAGTAAGCCCTAGAGTTGTAAAGAGAGGGACTTTTGTTTTGTCCTTCTGGGCCCTGGAGACACTTCATTGTGCTAATTTTGTCTAGTTCCATGCTTCCATTGTAGGGAGTATTATAACCTCTCATAACATAGGCTAGATTACAAGGACTGTGCAGCTATCGATGGTGCAATGTCTGCATCAAATACCACATTTAGAAATAATAATGATAGCAGTAATAATGATAATACCAAACATTGCAGAAAGGTATACATGTAACTTTATGTTTTTTTAATGTTTTTTTTTTAATCATTAAACCGCTTATATTTTCTCCCTCTCTCTCTTCAGTCCCACGAGGCCACATCAGCGTGAAGCATGGATCCACTCATCTCACTCACACTCATCTCTGTTTGTATTTATTAGTGTCTGCTGGAGCTTCATTACAAATAAAAAGACATTTGTTTTGTTTTATAATAACTCCTCGGTTGTGATTTGGAGAAGATTTCGCCGCATTTGTCAGTTGGAGAGCATTGTGAATAAACAGATTTTGGTGCTTGTGATGTAGTGTTGAGAAACGCCACACTGACAGCTGTAATGATGTTGTGAGACTTCTGTCACTGTTCAAACATATTTGTTCAGGGAGGCTTGTGTCTTTTCCAAACCAGTTTACATGCGTTGTCATTTGCACATCATCTTCCAACCAAGCCAATCTTTCATCCTCTCCTTCACATCTACACGCAAAGTTAGTTGTTTGTCTCGTAATTACGCTGTTCGTTTCGACTTTGAACGCCACGCTACAAAGTCTGGAGTTTTGTTTTCACGGGGAGCAGAAATAGTTTTGCTTTGAGTTGGTTGCTCATCAATGTCATGTAGTCTATAACAGCGTCATACACGATAACAGAGTGAATGGGGAGAGTGATGCTATAAGGGTGCAGGGGGAGGAGGAGGAGGAGGTCGCTATGGCGCTAATCACCGTGGAAATGCAAACGTAGCATCATTGTCCTGTGTCATGTGGGGACTTTTTCTGGAACCTATTTTTCTCTATACCAGAGTGCAGTGGTTTGTTCATTCAAGTACAAGAAGGAAAACTTTGGACAGAAGTCAACAAGAATACAATCTAACTTTTCTAAACCTACATTTTAGGTTTTCTTTTAATAATGAAAAGTAGCAGGTACTTTCTACGTCATTATATTTTTAACTGGACAGTATTTTTTTAATTATTGTCTGAGACTTGCTGAAAAGACCAAGGGGTTTAGGAGACAAATCTATAGCAACACCATTACATTTTACACCTAAGACCTGAAAATCTGCTCTTTTTTATTTAAGTAATTTTTTCTTGTTACACTTACTTTTAGATACTCTAGTATCTGTACTTTTTCTTAAGTAACAAAATGAGTACTTCTTTCACCTCCGTGCATTAGTAGTGTTAATTCTGAGCCTTTGAGTTTGAGCATAGTGGTCTTGACCACTGGACATAGGGGAACCTTGAACGCAGCCTCACAAGATCGTGCACACGGCGGGAATCAAACCTAGAAAAAGTTTTGCTGTGAGGTCTTGCTCTTCACACAGTTTACCAGGCTGTTACAATTACTTGAGATGTGGTTTTGATAACACTTTATAATACATTAAATAAGGCTTAATAACATGTCTGAATGCAACAAAACACAACTCTAGGTATGTTTTAATGAGGTATCAACATTCTAACTTGACTTAATGTTGACAAGAATCACTTAAATAAATAGAATATTTAGAATATAAGATTGTTAATTTTTTGCCAAGCCTTAATCTTTCTATTTAACTATTTTCTCCTTATGAATTAAGGCTTTCTTCATAATTTATTAAGGCCAATTAAGTAGCATTTATTATAAAGTGCCAGTTATATTATTTTGATGTAGCTCTTACATTGAATTTGACTAGTGTACTCACCTCTGCTGAAGTGGGCCCTACTCCCGTCAGCAGAGTGTTTAGTGATGTGTTTAGTGCAGTTGGTCAGAGCAGTGTAAGTGGACAGACACAGAAGTCGCTCCAGTTCAAACACAGTCTTCATTTGGCCCTTTGGTTTGGTTTGTGCTCTTCTCGTCTCGATGATGTGCGAGCATTCAGCCCTGCTCTCGGCGGTCAGACCTGTGGATTCCTCACACTGGATGAATATTTAAATGTGGAAACAGGAACGCAGCCCAAACTCTGGTCTGTGTGTGAACAAGAAGAAGTCTGTCATGGTTATGATGAAGTGTTCTAATCCGGCCAGTCAGAATTTACAATGTGCAATTTTTGAAATAACATGAATAGATGTTAGTTGGGCTACTAACATCTATTCATATTATTTTCAAGTGTTATTCTACTATTGTTAAAAATACATTGTTTGTTTGTTTGGAAATACATTGGTTGATTAAATAGGAAGTGCTCCAGGAGGCTCTTTCGGCTCCTTCTGACTCTAGCTCCAACTCACTTATATTGGGATCTTGTCACTCCTCTCTGTGTAACTGTTGCTGTGAGTCTCGTCATTTTAGTCTTAAAATGTTCTTATTAACCCACTCAACATGATCCTGATTTTTTTTCCCGCTATTTTGTCCGTCAAAAAAATCCTATTCAGAGAGTAAAGCCTGGCTCCAGATTCACTCCTGTAACCGCATCAGGGGCATAGACTGTGTAAAAGAAGTGAACTAAGCAAGTGTGACGTCACCCATAGCATTTAGCTCCATTTAGCTATATATATAAGAGGCCGTATTACATTATTTTCTGATCTATGTTATAATGTTGTCTCATCAAGAACATAACATACCTGGTGTTGTGTGTGTTTTGTTTCATTCACACATGTTTAACACACAAGCTCTGCATATTAAGGGTGAATTATTCTCTCAAACAGAAAACGCTCTGCTTCAGCTTGTGAAGTCATGGAGTAATACAGTGTTTTAAAAGTCCGTCATGTGGATAACTTCAGCCCTGGTGAATGAAACTAAACACAACTCCAGGTATGTTTTTGATGAGGTAACAACATTTAAACATGGCTGAAAGCTCAAAAGAGGTGTGAGATAAGATATGGCAGATACCATTTGTGAGTTGTAGGTCCTTTATGCTATATATTTACCCGTGAAGAGCCCCACAAGAAAATCCTCCATAACATTGCGAGATAGAACCAGTGAAGTAAGTTGTTTGTCTTTGCATGTACGAGATGCCTGTCACTTTTTTTTTTTTATATCAGCCATTTGCATGAACAAGCCTGAGCAAGCCTATGTTTAACACCAATTATTTCTGCAACAAAACTCAAATCAGCTTCAGTCAGAGGTAGGAGGAGCAGCCTGTGAATGGTGACTTCAGATGTTGCCGGTTAGCTGCTCGTCTGGGCTGTTTTGTGCCCCGCGGCGAGCTCTGGGCCATCCCCTGAGGCTGGATGCTGAAGAGCAGATCCAGGGGCAGGCAGGGGCAGGTGGGTGGGTGGTTGTGTTTTTGGAGAGGGGCGTTGTCTCTGAGCTAATGAGGCTATTAAGCGCTTGTGGACTTACACAGAGTTAGAGATAAAGAGAGAAGCTGGTGGGAAAGAGCAGGTGGGTTAGTGGAAAGGGTGGATAGAGAGGTGTGAGAAGATGCATAAAGGTCATTTTTATATAACAAAATAGTTTAGTATTAATTTTTCTAATTACATATTTAAATGTCCAGTATTACATAAAATTACTTTTGTGAGCTTTAAGTCAAGTTATAATGCTGTTACGCCATCAAAATCATACATGGAGTTGTGTTTTCATTCATTCATTAGTCTGTCTGCATTTCCAAAGCTCAAAGTGCTCTGTCCCACCTTGTGATGTCATGCAGTGGTAGTTAACAGGTACATTTTACTCCATCTAAATATGCAGAGTTTGTCAATTTTGCATAATAAGGCCCTTTAAATACATCTGTAATAAGAAAAAAATGGTCATAAATTACTTTTGTGCACAGCAATGTAGTGGCATAATGTACTGTAACTAGCCCACTTCATGCATAGAGATAATTATTTGAGTATTCATTAAATATATACATCCAAGTTAAGGGGCAAGCACATGAAGAAACCAAAAATGCAGAGTCCACCTTTTATGACATATTGTGTGTTTAGACAATAGAGTCCTGATGCAAGCGGCCGTAACTGCTACTATGGATGTGCGCCCAGTTTTTGCAATCTCCCAAATCTAATGTTGGATGTGCTGCAGTCAGTTTGAGGGTCAGATTTCCCCCGAGGCCCATCAGAACACAGCCGGCCGACAGACGGAGGGGCAGGAACAGGTTTGGACTGTCACATCACTGGGGTACTCCATCGGCATGACAACAGGGACACTCAAAGGGAGGGGTGACAGAGTTGAAATTATTTAGGAATATATAGAATATTTAAACAGAGACAATGATATGTTCATGTCAGCTGCTGTTCAAATGGTTAAATGCCAAAGGAATGATCCTAAACTGTTAATAAAATGTATAAGGAAAACTGTGTATATTTAAAGTCATGAAAAAAATACAGTATATATATACTTATGTCAGATTTATGTCACTCTATACAAACTCAAGGCTCTATGCTATGGTGTATATTGCCCTAATATACACGTCTTAATCACTAATGTTGAAGTGTTGCAATACACAGCCACAACCAAACAATGAAACATCTTCATTGTAGAAGTGTCTTGTTCAAAGGCACAACAATAGCATGCAGGTCCAACTGAAGAGAATCACTGAGCTTCATACTGAGCTTCTGCCCACCACTTTACCATAACAATAGTGTTCAACTTTTTTCCCATTACATGTCAAACTTTATTACTGTAAGAAACTACTGTAGTACTGTAAGAAAACTATTGTATCAAAGTCCAGATATGAATCAATTCTGAAACTGGCAGCAGTACTAGATGGTCATGTGAAGCATTTGAAGAAATAAAAAATACATACAACATATAAATACATATACATATATACACACAATCT
Organism: Scartelaos histophorus; assembly: GCA_000787155.1. Taxonomy (NCBI): domain Eukaryota; kingdom Metazoa; phylum Chordata; class Actinopteri; order Gobiiformes; family Gobiidae; genus Scartelaos; species Scartelaos histophorus. Next base: position 15,150 of record KN511000.1, read on the forward strand.
GTATCTATAAGACAACATAAACATTTTTTTAGTATTGAAAATGCCATTTGGTAGTCTAAATCATCATAGGGATCAGTTAAGTATTGAGTCCTTGGTTTCAAAATTAGGTTTACATTTTAGAATAGATCCATGGAAAATACACTGTTCATGTGGAAAGCTGCTGTAGCTGTGCTTAAACCAGGACAGTCCCACACAGTGACAGATATAAGACAGTATGATGGAGGGACAGCAGAGAGACATCATTCTCTCAGTCTATGAATATCCTGGAGGCAGCTGGTCGCCCTGCTCACTCAGCACCACACCTCCTCACACAGACCCTTCCCGCCCCTGTCCCTCCCTGCCCCTGTCCTGTCCCTCCCTGCCCCTGTCCCACCCTGCCCCTCTCTTTGCCCCTGTCCTGTCCAGATAGGGCTGAGGGGCGGGGCAGAGGAGCAGAGCAGCTGTCCCTCACCTCTAAGTTCAACAACAGGCCTCAGGTCCCTCTAGACTGAGACCGATGAAGGCTGTGGAAACCATTAGCCCGGTGTGTTGAGGTCAGAGAGGAACGGGGGAATAAAGTGTGTTGGCGCTAAAGGTAAACAACAGGCTACTGCTAAACCTGCTCTGTGATCTGAGTCATGCGTCACAAAAAAATCAGGATTTTAAACTATGGCAAACAGGAGCAGCAGGGACAGGTGTCAAATAAACAGTTATGTGCACACAACCAATGACAAGAGTCCAAATGGGGATACAATAATAATGGTGAAGAAGAGGAGACTGCAAGATGCCACAAGGGAGAGACAATGTAGAAATGTGAGGTGCCTAAAGCTGCTACATGCCCGTCTCTGTGGAGATGTTGTAGTGCTTTTCCCGCATGTTCGAGTGTATGATATTAAAATAATAATCCCCACTGAGAAAAGTGTGACCAGTGGTCCTCTGCGTTGTGTTGATTGTGACTCTTATGATGCATTAAGGAGCCATGGGATACAGTGGTAACTTGTGGAGGCATCCTGTTTAATTTACAATCATAAGATCAACATGTGCTGCTATTTATCAGTTCAGCCCAAACTACGGGGAGAAGATAATGGCATCATACATAGGAACAGCATTAGAGCTCAATATGAAATGCAGTTACAGATGTTAATAAAGGCAAAATAATAAGGGCACTTAAATCATGAGATTAAATGACTGACCTCTTCCAATACTGGGATTACAAAGGGAAGAGATAGTAATCAAACTACCATGTTATATATATCTTAAAAACATGGAACCTTACTCTGAGTGGACCTGATTCTCCAGGAACCTGACTCTTATGTTATTTCTTTGACTATAATCCATTACAGTATGACATAAAAAGTATCTATCTCCTCGATCTAAGAATGTTCCAAAGTATGTGTGTCATAATGCCATTCAGTGGAACATTTAGGCAATAAGATTTCCATGGAAACAAGCATGACAAACAAAAATGATGTAATGGTCATTTGTGAGAAAGAGATAGCAGGCAGGTTGTGGTTGATGACAACAAACAGGTGATAATAACTTCTACCTTCTATTCTGTCAGTATCAAACAGTGAGTAAAGTTCATTTATCATCATAACAAGAGCACAACATCAGACTAAAGTACACTCTGCATCATTATGAACCAATATCAGCGTTGGCTTTACAGTGACTGAAGCAGAGCGGCTGTGCGCCCCTCGTCTCGCTCCATTAGGCTCTTATTGTCACTCATTACAGGCCTCGTAATAACAGCAAAGATAAGGCCGCGTCATGAACTTTTCCGACCCAACCTGGCAACCCAGATCCCTATCATAGCTGACCCCCTGCCCCAGAACAATCAAACCCCAATGACACACAGATGCTGCCTAATCAAGCTGTACCACACGCGTTATCGTAAGTAGTGCACATGTTGAGTGGATAGACTCAGTGAGCTGTTGTTGCCTTTTTGCCCTGGGACAGTCTGCACTTCTGGACGGGACATACTGGAATCATTTACAGTGTTGTGTTAACCCGGGTTAAACCAAACTACAAGCAGAGGAAAGTTAAGCTGCCACCCACATATGCAGGTGGTCTGGACTAATGAAAGGAGTTATTTTATACCAACAATTAAAAACCAAAGAGCCTAGATTTGTTTACTTCAAATCCACATAGTCATTAAGCCATGAAGCATGAGTGGAAGCATAGTTTTCTGTTGTGCCAATGGGCAAATCACTTGGCACCTGAGATTTACACATGATTGTGTTTTTAAGGCATTGTGGTTGCTGTGTCTCCATTAACATGTACAAAATTAAAACATAAATCCAATGCATTACTACAAAACTGTATATGGGCTATATGGGTTTTACCTGCTGTGAATGTCTCTCCTCACTCGTCAGCCCTATTTTTTATTTCGTCACTTTCCTAAAATATATATATAGCCCTATTTGATCGAAATGAGCTACGCATATCGTCACCTTCCTAAAATAATCGCCTAAAAATGCCATAATTTCAATTTTGGGGGGAGTTTTTTGTGTTTCCTGAAAAACCTGAAAAAATTACTTATGCGATTATTTTAGGAAGGTGTCGATTTACAACTGTCCACGAAAGACACACACTAATCTCATTGCCTAATAGATTTCCCTGAACATTGCTCTATGTGCCCAGCTTAGATAAATTAAACTTTCTAAGCAAGTTGATGAGGATGAGAACAGCCAGATCCAAAAACAGTTGACATTTAAATCTTGTTTTTAGGTATTACAATTACATATCTTTACAGGCCCCTTTCTCAGCAACATGCACCGTAATACGCTTGTGTGTTGTAAGTCAAAAGCAAATTAGAGCCAATATATTAAAGTGAAGTTTGAATGGAGCCCCTGCAGTAGCCCCTTTGTACAGCACAGATCAGACAAGTGATGCTCTCTCAAATAAACACCTTTTTAACACGCACCTCTCCGTCTCAAACATGAGAAAAGAAAACGAGGCCCAGGGGCTTTGAGGCTAAAAACTGCCAAAGTTTACAGCTCCAAGTGAAAGCTGTGAGGTCCCCAAAGCCACACCTCTTTTGTTTGACTCCTGAACGTATGGGGCCGGACCGCCGTGTGCACAACCGCCGCGTTAAAACACTAATTGCCTTTCACGCACCTTTGACAAATTTGACTGCTGTTTGGTGGATGTGAAAGAACAAGTGTCAACATGTGTAATTACTACCGCCACAATCACTCATATGTAGCTTTTGAAGGAAGCTAACAGCCACTAACATTTGCAAACACTCCATTCACACTGAGTTCAAAAGCACAATCATAACTTTATATACATTATGCCAGAACTTTATATGCACCTCAACTCTGCAAATAACCACAAACCATGAATAAAACAACACAGTAAACAGATCTAAATGCTCTTCAGTTACACATGTTTTATTGCCCAAAATACCTCGAAAAACATGCACTCTCAAAATGAGTCTGGTCACTTCTCCACAGATCTGACAAGTAACTTGACTTGGTATCACTTGCTTGTCTCTGTAGATTCAAGTTAAATAATTTGGTTTAATCCTGTATTGTATAACATTCCAAGCAAAGCAATGACATCTCCATAGAGACAAGCATGTGCCAATCCTTGCAATGTGAAAGTTACACACAGAAGGTGAAATATACTTAAAAAAAATACTTCTCTATGTTCTAATGTGAGGGGTCATCTCTGCACAGATCTGACCTGTGACTTGGGTCTTGTCTTCATTTAGACAGGTAACATTCTAGGTAAGGAATAACATCTCCATGGAAACAAGCTGGTTGCAGACCCCCACCAGAAAACTTACATAGTTCACATTTAGGTCTGTGACATGAGAATCACCAGAGGATTTCTTAAAACTGACAATCTTTAAGCATTGGCATTGGTCACAAAATAGTTCTTCATACCAAGTCCTTCAAATCAGAAAAGCATCATTTGTCTGAAACACATGATGTGAAAAGTTGGTAACAGGAGGAGCTGCATTACCAGTGCATACAGCTTTGGCAAAATGTGATTTTCTCTTTTCACCAATGCTTTGTCTTCAATGTCTTCATAGAAATGAGGGTGTTAAAGGTTATTCTCCACAGATGATCCAGGAGGTGAGCCCGTCCTGTTTGGGTGCGGTGGCAAGTGTTTGGGAGCGGAGACGAAACAGGAAGCACTTAAGTCTCAGTTACACTCTCCTGTTACAATTAACCTGTACAAGGACATACACACACACACACACACACACACACACACACACACATGCTCAGACTATAGAGAGCACATGCTAAGGATGACTTACTTTGTAGTATAATGTTGTTTTCCTTGAGCAGACCCAATAAGGACAACTGAAAAGTTTACTTTTTTGTTCTTTTAACTCTCTTCATCTCTCATCTTTTACTATTCATCTGCCAAATATTTCACAAATTCACTGAAAGAAGGTTTATAGCTATATCTTTGATCGGTTGATGATTGCATTTTTTAGCATCCCGGCAGCTCCAGCAGAGGCTGAGATATAGTCTGGGTCAACCGAAAAAATGTTTTGCAATATATATTTTTTGTGATTTTCTGTCTATTTGGAAGTTAATGAACACCTTAGCATTTAGATTTTGTTTATTTAATTTTTAATTTTATACTATATAAATTTAAATTTCTGTAATGGACGCCAGGGACATTTTGGTATTAAGTCCATGTGACGTTAACAACAGTAACAACTTTTTTGATGACCAATATCTCAGACAAGCTTCTACAGTTGCCTCAAAATGTTTTTAGACTTCCTTTTAACTTATTATTGTTTTTTTTTTTTTTATCATAGTGCAGTAACAAAAAATACTCCTATTGAGTTTTTTTTATGTATTTTTTTTTATCCCAGACATAATAGTACCTTATAATCCCCCAGCCCCACTTATTCAGAGGAACCCCCCCAGTCATGCACACACAGTCAGCTAACTCACTTCTTTAAAACTGGCAGCTGGATTGTGGCGGGCCCTATGTTCCACGGCACCTTCCCCCATCTATAGAGTATGAGGAACAGTGGAACATGGGTAACCCCATCATGCTAGTTTAATATTTAATCAAGCTGGAGGTATGGAAAAAATGTATTTAATCACTTTTTAATTTGTCTGCTTGTCCATTGCACAAGTGCTCAAATAAGCAAATCTGAAAGACCTAAGGCCTTGTGTTCGTTACATACATTTCTTATTATGAAACAGTAGGATATATTAACAAAACAGTGGCCCTAAAGTTCCTCCCTGTACAAGTATTTAGTTACCTGTGCACGTCTGTGCAGCACAGTCACTGCAGCACTTTAAGATTGAAACTGCTGGGCTGCTATGATGGAACTGCTAAAGATTCCAGTTCGAACACCTACAATCATTGCTGTGATAGTTCTGTAAGTTTCTGTGAGTTTCTTTGTGGTGAATTCTGCAGATTGGTCCTGATTTGTAAACCTATAGCCTCTCTTTAAAAAACATGGGAACACACGGGTTCTCCAGCTAAAGGGAACTGGACTGGTGAGACAGGGAGAGCAGAGCAGGAGTCCGGTGGTGCGGTGAGCTCCTATACAACCAAATACAGACCAGAAGGACTCGATGAGTGCAGCATTACTTTGGTCAAGTATTTCTCAAATCATCTTGTTTCATGCAAGAGTTGTCAACTCCAAAACTCATGGAGTCCAAACTAGTTTAGTATGGACACTGAGGATGGACAAAGAATAATTAGAGCTTTGTTATCTGAAGTCACCATTGTAATGGCGGCACGGTGGCTGAGTGGCAACACTCATGCCTCACAGCAAGAAGGTTGCAGGTTCGATCCCCGGGTCACCCGGGCCTTTCTGTGTGGAGTTTGCATGTTTCCTCCCCGTGTCTGGATGGGTTTCCTCTGGGTACTCCGGTTTCCCCCATCAACCAAAAACATGCAACACCCTATGAACAGTTTACAATCAGGGACCGTAGGGGAGTCCCTCCCTCCTGTGGGCTCACCACCTGCAGAGGGGCTCATAGGGTCTGGGTCTGGTGCATAGAGTAATGGGCAGAGCTGCCCCCGCGACCCAGCCGGATTAAGCGGGAGAAGACGGACCATTGTAATGGTGCAGTGAGTGATGTTTGTCCTTCTGAGCCTGTCTGAACCATAAACTCTACATTTGGCTGATGTTTTGCACGTGGCTCTGAGGACCTCATCACTGTCACCACTGGACTCCTGCTTAGCTCTTTGTCTAAGGCCATTCTTCTACGATGGCTCACTTTATTTAGAAAACCAACCCGGACTTGCAGTATGCAGCCTAATAGAGACATTGTAGATTATTGAAATATTTATTTTACTGTATTATTTTATTTTCTAAATTAGGCTAATCAGTGCAGTGTTTTAGCAATACAAATGAAGATAATCAGACTTACTATGTATCTACATCATCATCACTGAAGGGGTTTTGAAAACTTCTCTAAACCTCAGGCTGATGCACTCCTCATTTTTCTCATCATCCAAAAAGGCAGAATCACAGTCTCCCTCAGTAATCCAGTGCAGAAATCCTTCTGTTTCAATCTGTCAGCTACAAAAAACACAATGGTCCTGGCGTCCATTATAATGAACATTTATAAAGTGGTGTAAAAACTATTTTACACAAACATTAAAATGATTAAAATAATTGCTACATTTAATTTTTAAAGGATTAAGAAATAGAAATAAATGTGGAAAATGTAGTTTTCTTGTACCATTTCGAATATCTGCCATTTTGGATTGAAAGGAAAAGGCCCAGTCAAACAAATCACATATCAGCAGAGAGCCCTGGGCGTGCTCTACAAAGTTCAACAGGAATTAAGAGTCTATCTCAAAACACTTAAAAAATAGAATAGTTAACACAATGTCTCTCAGGAGGCTATATTTGAATAACTATGCTTCTTATAAGCTATTTTAAGATGCTCCATTCTCCTCCGTTGCCAATAGACTTTATAAAATAATCCAAGCATTCTTTGAATCAGTACAGTCTGCACAGTAGCATGTTTGTGGTTAATATTAGCCATAATTTAAAATGTGTGGAAATATTTGGAGGAAGAATCAGGAAACATGAGTGCAGCAGGACAGAATATACATGACGTGTTTGGCCTTCAAATGGGTTTGTAAAAGTGTTTTATAGATACAGCCGGCTGCGCGGACAGACGCACAGATGGCAGCGGTGGACACATAAAGACTTTAAACATGGCTTCTGTCGGCAGCTCCGGTCCTGCCCTGGCTCGTCTCTGTCAGCAGCAGCAGACACATGTGAGGGGTCAGAGGGCATCGCCATGACAACCATAAACTCACACTGTTTGTGCAGAGGTACATAACAACTGTGCGTAAATTAACTGCTAAATTTACTGAGTCCATCATTGTTTACTAAGCCTGACAACTATTATTCTATTTAGGCTAAAATGTCAGTTCATTATTTTTGTTTATCCCAGTGTCAGTATGAACAGCTCTGGCCTTACTGTGATTCACACAAATGTCTAATCAAACGTACACATCACCCACTGTGAAATCCCAGAGGCGCTACCATAGTTTTAAAACTTCACAACTTGTCTTTTGTCTCTTCAAGTGTTTAAATCTAAAACAAACAAAGCAATACCCAGCTGTTTAGGAGCTGTAGGAGGTTCTCTTATCACAGTTGGCAAAAGGATTTTTGTGTCAGCAAAAGAAAAAAAAGTTATTTTAATGTGTTTCATGTGTTTATGGCTGAATGCAACTGGGGCAACATGTAGCCAATACCAAAGTAGGGCTATTCCTTGAAGACATATTTGAAGTATAAAGCAGCTAATTACAAATGAATAAATAAAATGTTGTCCTATATCATGCACAATCAACTCTTGTAATCTTTAAGCCATGTTATAATAGTTACCGCATCAAAAACAGACCCAGTTGTGGTTTGTTCCATTCCCACGTTGTAAATCCTCTGTTCCACCTTGTGATGTCATGAATCAATAGTTTTCAAGTTATCAGCGAACTTAAATGACCCAAATCATTCTAGAGAAGATGTTGTATTACCATTTTTTTCTATATGAGAAAAAAACCCAACTGTGTTAAACAACTGTTGATATGTTTGTGATGGGGAAACAACATTTATAACATACATCAGAAAATAGCACAGTATGGACCTTTAATAGTAGACCAAATATTTCTTTGTGGACAATACTCAATATAATGGAAAAAACATTCTTATCATAACATTAATAGCAGAACATGGGTTATTTTAATAGATCAGATAGAGAACATCTTCTATCTTTATCTGCTCTCCTCATCGCCCTCCCTTCTCCGCTTAACTCCCCTTTAGTCTGAGTGTTGACAGACGAGAGCTGACAGTGAACCAGACATTTACTGCCTCCTTCCTCTGCAGCAGCACCACTCCTCTCCTCTTCTCTTTCTCTCCCTCTCTCTTCCTCTCTCTCCGTCTCTTCCCTCCTCTCTCTCACTTTGTCTCTCCCGCTCTCCCCCTCTCTCCTTCCCTCTCTCTCTTGGTCTCTCTCCTCCACTC
>JACN01086546.1:0-12948 GCA_000787155.1 Scartelaos histophorus
TTATTATTATTTATTTATTTATTTTGCCCTCCATGTAACAAGCATCTTCATTACTATGAAGGGGAAAACTAAGTGTGAAGGTATTCTTTAGTTTTACTCAATAAACATAAAACAAGAGGGTGTATTTGACTGGAAAACTGACTAACACATGTTTAAGTCACTATGGAACCTGTATTGTTTTTTGAAAATGCTACAACATTCAGTTTAATGTGTTTCAATTGCCCCCTTCCTTTGATCAGCACAGTCAGGTTTATTGTCCTCATATCTGTCATGTGCATTTGACCCATCCTTCAGGGTCACAGGGGCATCTCCTCAGGGGCAGTGGACACCACAGTGCAGTGCTCAGGGAACCTTCTGCAGATCTTGAGCTATTCTTGATCAGGTCTCTATCAGATGGAGGAATAGACCTGTTTTGAGGGCACCCACTCAGACACAGGGAGAACATGCAAACTCCACACAGAATGGCCCAGGAATGGAACTAGGCACCTTCTTGCTGTGAGTAGTAGTTTCTCAGCCACCGTGCTGTCAATCAGCGCGCATCCCACTAATGAAACTATTGTACGTCACATTAGGCTGATAGAGTAGTGTTTTGTATCATACTTTTGTATATTTATGGAGAATGATCGTGGGAGAATGCAGGCTGTGGGCAGAATCGTACTGCTAACTAGAAGAAAGGTTCAGACAGGACCCAGGAGAGATGGTTTTAATGAGGGAACAACCATATAATACAGTATTATACAGAATCAAAAAAGACAATTCTGTATAATACCCCTATTTAAGTTGTCTGAATCTGAATTCAAATCATATGGCAGGTGCATTATGGGAGTCCTCTGCTGGAGGGTCTGTCACCCCACATGCAGAGACAAGCATCTCACAATTAAAAAGAAACATTCTAAGCAAAGCAATGCCTCCCCATCATGAAATCGCACATAGTGCACCTTTAATATCTCTATTTTCATTATGGATGGTGCAGACTTTCTTCTACTGTTACTTCAGTAACTTCATGGTGCTGTGTCCCTGCAGCCATGTTTAAAAGCAGCTCACAGATCGATTTGGAGAATGCACAGACAGAGAGCAGCTCCGGCTCTGCTCGCCCTAAATCAGCGCGTTATTGGTTTTATGAGTGCGACCCAGCTCGGTGTAATTGCTAATGTTCCAGGAGTAACCAGTGGAAAGGTGGGTAATGGGGCCATTCATAAAAGCCCTGATGGCAGTGCAGAGGCAGCCGGGCCGGGCGCGCTCTGGGTTTATGGACGCTCGTAAAAACACGCCGAGCAGCAAAACAGTAACAGCACCCACGGACATTCAAATCAATACGTCCTCCACAAACCCTCTGCTACTGTCTGCTGAGGAGGAGGAGGAAGAGCAAGAGGAGGAGGAAGGGCAGGGGGAAGAGGAGCAACCAATACAAGACCAAACCCAGTGTGTCACAGGAGGGTCACATGAACACACTGGTGTCATGAACCAGTCAACCGAAAGTGACAAATTAAAGTAGTAGTAAAACGTAGTAAAACAAGCAATTAAAGATGCAAAATCTTTTTACCATGTTATAATGCTCCCTCATCAAAACAGTGCCTAAAGAGGTTTTAAATGTCATCCATGCATGTTTGAGTAATCCTGTGATCTCTCGTGGCACTATTCGAGCCCTCTTTAGGGACAGCAGTATGATTCTGTCCATTGCTCCACCCACAAGCCTTCGTCACCTCTGCTGCCACAAAATAGTTCTCCATAAATATACAAAAACATGATACAAACAACTTGACAAACCTGATGTGATGTGCAGTAGTTTCATTAGCGGGATGCACGCTGATTGTAATGACATTGTTTTGTTACAATGACATGATTATGAAAGGGAGGGATGGTTAATAAACACTTGATTATGTTAATCTGGAGACACATGTAATAATAGCACAGTAGTCTTTTTACCATTACAAAAATAAGTTAAAATGGCATTCATCTGATTTTGATCCAGCCCACAGTGTACACAGGGAGATTAGTGCTATGAGAAACACATGCTGCTCAGATGTGTGTGTGTGTGTGTGTGTGTGTGTGACTGTGTGTGGGTGCAGCTCTCATTACCCGCCCAGTCTCACCCGAGCATCTGACCCTGGCCTCACAGAGTCCGGACAGACTGTGTGGCTCTGGGTGGTCCCGGCCTGCCGCTCCGGCCCCTTCCCCTGATGTCATGTGTTTAGCTCGGCTCTGCTCCACATGGAAACAGATAAGTGAAGACATACACAGGAAGCAGGGCCATGGAAGTGGGACTGTTTGTGGGCTGTGGGCACATGGAGCTGTGTCCAAGTGCATCTCACAATCACATGAAGACAGAATGTAAACAAACAGCTGGGCCGCCACTTAAGTAGGTTTTCTATTGCCTGAGAAACACCAGTGTGCTCTTTGAGTAGAATGGAACAAATGCAACATACATTTCAAATAATAATGATTCAAGTAAGATTGTTATGCTTTTTTGGTGAGGTAGTATTAAAGATGCACCATGTAATGTTTCTGAAGGAGGAATCGCTACCTGTTTGACAAAAGGACATGCTATTGATTTTACACATTCCACAGTGTGCCATTTTTTGCACTTATTCCTTAACATGTGTTTTACTGCTCAAAGAGACATATTATGCACAATAAAATGTTCTACAGTGTAATCAAAAACATGCTTGAAGAGGTTTAAGATGTTTTCCATGCATGTATTTTAGCATTTTAGCATCTCCTGGCTTTGCCCACAAGCCTTCATCTCCCAGGCTCCCACATGATAATCCTTCATAGATATAAAAACTATGATATAAAACTGTACAAAACATCATCACAAACCTGATGTGATGTGCGGTAGTTTCATTGATGTCGTTCTAAAGCTGAAGTGACTTTTTGATGCTCTTAGACTTCCCGTTCTTTGTTCTCCGCGCAAAGAAAAGTCTAAGAGCATCAAAAATGTAAACCTGTTGATGCTTTGTATTCAACAAATATAGCAATAATGAGACAATAAAAGGCAACATGATGAGTTAAATATGTCAGTACCACATAGAAGTAAAATAGCAATTCTTAAAAACAAAAACAAAAAACTTGAAAAGGATGCATTATTACTATGAACTTAATCGCCTCTCCCCAAATCAGTAGTTTGGCCTCATGGTGTCACCAGCTTGTGTCCATAGAGAGAGATAAGATTAAAACCATAAAGTGGATAATTTTAAGCAGAGCAACCACATTTTCAAGGAGACAAGCATGTGACATACCCTCCACTAGAAGAGTTATGTAATGTGATGTCAGTTCCCATTGGGCGCTGCAGTTTTAGATGATTATTGTTTTTTAAAATGTTCAAATTGTACAAACATAATGATCCACGGGTGTCTAGGTTGTAACTATAGCGCACGCAATCACAATGTGTTTCTTTAAACGTCATACCTGGCATCAGGAGCCATGTCAGTCCATGTACCCTGAATAGAGCTCTACATGTAACGACTCAACGATTCAAAAATACTCAATAGCATTTACTAACCCATTCAAACTTTCCCATATCAAACTTTCCTTGGAAGCCGAGCGAATTATTCTTTGTTTGCACTTTGTGAAAGCCAAACATCTAATCTGATCCCCAGGGAGAAATTCAATAAGGCTCACGGATCTCAATCCCCAATATCTCTGCAGCACAATGCATCCAGTGGGTTTCATCTCTCCCAAAGCGAGCCCTCTGCTGCCTGTGATGAACAGTAATCCGTCTTGATCACAAAGACAATGGAAGCAGCCGTCCCCAGTAATGTATCCATGTTGACAACTTTAGTGTTGTGGCTTTGTGGGCGGCCTGCAGCATCACAGATTGGCTCAGGTGCACACATGCACACAAGCGCTCACACACACACACAGGCGCACAAAATCAGAAACAGAAAACAAAGGTCATACATCTAAATCTTGCAGCTGAGACGTTTCACACCTCTGTACAGGTCTCAGCACATTGTCATTCTGAGCATCACCCACACTCCATGACCCTTCACTCCATTAGGTAAAAAAATATATATTATAAAAAAACAAATCATTGATCCCTATGGCACTTTTTAAAGCTTCTCCCTTAAATATAATGCTATAATGAGTTAGTCCTATGTGTCTCTCCTAGACATACTTTAGTATATAACTCATATTGAAGCGAGGCTGCTTTCAGAATGTCTGTGGTTGGGGCGGGTACTGAATCCATGACCTTCGGGTTGGTAACAAACACAACTGTAAAGTGAGGTCTTCCCATAGATTTCTGAGCAACATGAATTCCCACAGTGTTTGAGTTCATAAACTCAAGAATCCACCTTGTTCAGCTCTGACTGAAGTGTTTACATATGATACCATCAGTGCAGAAACAGACCAATCACAGCACAGCACTGTGGTTAAGGCGGAAGCCAATGCCAAACTAACCAAAACAAACATGGTGATGCCGACAGATTTATTTGAGCCTCTTTCAGTGGAAGTATGGACTATTTAGTTTGTGTGCAGAGGGAAGCACTAGATTAACTCAAGTTTGATTTTTCAGCATGTTCTGCTGTTGTCACACTACATCTAATCAACATGAAGTATTTGCTTGACCGTTCCATCTCAGTACAGACGGCTGCACATATCAGCCTGTCGAGAGCCAGGTTAGTATCCCCAGCTTTACTCAAGTACATTTCTGCATGAAATGCTAAAGTTTGGAAACCTGACACTAAGATTTGCTACCACCTGTTTCCCTTTTTCAACTGAAAAATCAAGCCTAAAACCATGAGCACAAAAAATAATGCATGCGAATACAAGCAATGTGTCAGAAGGTTTACTAGAGATAAAAACGAGTTAGATTTACATAGATTGACAAAGACACACACACCCACACCCACCCACCTACACTCTCACACACACACACACACGCACGCACGCACGCACGTACACACACACACACACACACACACACATATAGTTTTTAATATATGTTTTTCTTTTTTTCAGCAATGTTAGAGAACAGCGGCCACACATCTCCGTCTGACTCTTGCAGGTGAGAAGTTGCACACATCACACCTCCATCTCTGTATTTAGGCCTGTCATCCTGTGTATCACCCACAGCTCTCAGAGCTGCGCTAACAGAGCCGCGCCCACAGACCAACACTTTCCATCCTGCCTGTGTTCTTCTCGTTGCTTGTGGTGTATTATAGGTCAGAGTTATGCAATTGTGTAGGGGTAGCCTATTTTCTGCACCGCAATGGAGAGAGACACAAAAGCTTTGGGGTTTTGAAATGTGTGTGCAACCGAAGATTAGATCAAGTTTGCAAAGTAAAGCTGTTGTTTTGTCGGTTACTTGTACAGTAGAATGTGTGCAGTAAAGGGCAAGTGGAAATTTTTTGGGGGGGCTCATTCATGAAATATTTAATAAATAGGATTCAACTTGACACATATGCTGTAGACATTCAAACTATTCAAAGTGAGCATGCTTTTGTCTGAAAAGAAAAACTGAAGACATCAAGCTATAAAGACAGTTAGTGTATCTTTGTTGGACTAAACCCGTAAAGTGGACATATGCTTTATTTGGACTTTTTATTTTATTTTTAAAATGCTTTTTTTTTCCACAATTTTATATTTCAATTTTGCATTTTAGTTTTAGAACTTTTTCTGATGTTTTCTGATCTGTGATATAATGTTGCTACAATGCTTCCATACGCTTTCATGAGAATCATTTCAGACGTCCACACTACTGTCTCCATGTTGACAACTTTAGTCTTGTGGATTTGTAGGTGACCTACAGTATCACACAGTGGCTCAAGCACACAAACGCACATACACACAGACGCACACACATGCACACCAACCACTCACCATGGTAAGTATTTGAATGTTCCAGTCGTCGCGATGTCAGAGAGGGCCTCCTACAGGAGGAGTCGATCTCAGTTTAGAGACACACTGTACGATTCAATTCATGCTATTTTCTGATCTGTGTTAGAATGTGGCCACAAAGGTTCCCTAAAACATCACTACTGTGTGTAATAGTCCTACACTAACACACACGTGTAATAGTCCTACAATAACACACACGTGTAATAGTCCTACACTAACACACACGTGTAATAGTCCTACACTAACACATATGTAATACACAAATTTTATTTAAATCTTATTTAAGTCTTTGTTTTTTTTTAAACACACTTAAAAAGTCAAGTTTCTTTTTCCAGAGTATTTATGTTAGTGCTCCCTCTGCTGACAACAATATGATCATGAATCATGAAACAAAAGCATTAGGTATTTTTTGCCTTAGGGGTCATTCCGCTAACTCCACCAAGTGTTCGGAGTACAGCAACTTCCTGTGATGGTTTGTGGACTTAAAAACTGTGTGCAATTTTATTTTTATTTTCATATTTTCTATCTGAGGGTAGACACAATGCACTTTCACAGAAAGAAGACATGATCAGTGAAGTGTGACTGAAGAAAAGCATACGTCTAGGTAAGTAGGTGTAAGGGCATGTAAGGACCAGCTGAATTTGGGCGGAGTTCAGGGGACAACAGAACAGACAGACCACACTGCCACACACTCATTTAAAGACATGAAAACCTCTACATGAGACATGAACAAGGAGATCTACATCTGATCTTTTTTGACCACCAAATACCCTCAAGGTTAATATTTCTATGTACCTTTCTGTTAAAGTCTCTGCTACCTACAGGGTTCAATTGAGATTACTGCAATATCTTAGTGTCCATATGAACAACAGGCTGGACTCGAGGGACGACTATAATGTTGTGTACAAGAAGATCATGAGGAGACTCTACTTCCTGAAAAAGCTCAAGGTCTTTCGATGTTTGCAGCAAGTTACTGGAGATCTTCTCCCATTCTGTGGAGGCCAGCGCCCTGTACTTCTCTGTGGTTCTCCTGGGGAACGGCACCCGTAAAACTGATACTGGGCGGAGTGACAAACTGCTCCGTAACACTGGACACGTGATTGGCTGTGAACTGGAGACATTTGTCACAGTGACATTGGGACACTGGACAAACTGCTCTCCATTATGGACATTCCTGCACCAGACTATAGAGGGACAAATAATACTCTTTACAACTGTACAACTCCCCTGCTGCACCAGACTATAGAGAGACAGATAATACTCCCTCAACCACTGCACCAAACTAGGCCAAGATAACAAGATATAAATATGCTGTGTTTGCAGTTATTGGCCCTGGAATCTGATTCAGTTTGACCCACAATGCTACAATTCCTCTGCTTTGAAAATGATATAGGTGAACAACCTGCAATAACTTTTAGCATAACATTTTTCCGCTCTGGTGTCACTGTGTTTGATTGTGAAATCGCCTCATAAAGGTGCAAAGCGCTTCACAGTGTCAGCTCTTTCGTCTGTGGATGGTGGTTTATGCCCACATTGTGTCTGCAGTTTGCTCACACACTGACCACATGCACTAGACTGAGTGTGAGGTGTAGACATGTGTGAAGGAGAGCGCGCTGTGAACTGTGGTGAGGCCTTCTAGCACCTTCTCTGCTAACTTGAGCTGGAGAACATTTGAAAAACTATGAGTAGATGTCCCCCAGAGCGAGAAGTACACGTGCGTTCCAACAGAAGCGTCGGCCTGACTGGACACTTCAACTCAAGATTTGTGTCTTTCACTGTATCATATGGGCCATGACGACCAGGGAAGCGCCATGGGCCTCGTTTTGAGGCTGAGGAGAATGTTGTTTACAGCAGACGAACATGGAAACAATGGCTCCTCACCGCAGCAGTCAGCTCTTCCTGTGCAGACACGACACAAGCCACAGCACAGTTTCACCTTCAGACATCCGCAACACAATGTGCTCTCTACTATGGAAAGTGCTACAGATACTAGACTGCATGTACTGCACACTTCACACAGTAGTAGCATTATTAACTATGCTCCCAGTCAAAAGTTTTGACATCTTTTTTCATTTATGTAGTTTATTTATCTCCTTAATTATAGCAGATTCTGTGAAAGGCATCAAAACTATGAATGACACATGTGGAATGTAGTAAATAAATTCATGACTACCAAGGACAACCTTGAACCAAGAAAGAAACAAACACTACACTGAGAAGAACAAGATAAAAACAGGTCTAAAGTTTGTTCTAAAGCAGGTCTAAAGCAGGTCTAAAATCGGTGTAAAGCTGTTCTTAAGCAGGTCTAAATCTGGTCAAAAGCAGATCTAAACCTGGTCTAAAGTTGGTCTAAAGCAGGTCTAAAGTTGGTCTAAAACAGGTCTAAAGCAGGTCTAAAGCAGGTCTAAAGCAGGTCTAAAGCAGGTCTAAAGCAGGTCTAAAGCAGGTCTAAAGCAGGTCTAAAGCAGGTCTAAAGCAGGTCTAAAGCAGGTCTAAAGCAGGTCTAAAGCAGGTCTAAAGCAGGTCTAAAGCAGGTCTAAAGCAGGTCTAAAGCAGGTCTAAAGCAGGTCTAAAGCAGGTCTAAAGCAGGTCTAAAGCAGGTCTAAAGCAGGACTAAAGCGGGTCTAAAGTGGGTCTGAAGCAGGGCCTAAAGCTGTCTTAAGCAGGTATAAAGTTGGTCTAAAGCAGGTCTAAAGCAGGTCTAAAGCTGGTCTAAAGTAGGCCTAAAGTAGGTCTAAAGCAGGTCTAAAGCAGGTCTAAAGCTGGTCTTAAGCAGGTATAAAGTTGGTCTAAAGCAGATCTAAAGCAGGTCTAAAGCAGGTCTAAAGAAGGTCTAACGCTGGTCTAAGGCAGGTCTAAAGCAGCTCTAAAGTTGGTTTAAACAGTTCTAAAGTTGGTCTAAAGTTGGTCTAAAGCTGGCCTAAAGCTGGTATAAAGTTTGTCTAAAGCAGATATAAAGCAGGTCTATAGCAGGTCTAAAGTCGGTCTAAAGCACATCTAAAGCAAGTCTAAAGCAGGTCTAAAGTTGATCTAAAGTAGGTCTCAAGCAGGTCTAAAACAGGTCTAAAGCAGGACCAAATCAGGTCAAAGGTTTGTCTAAAGCAGATCGAAAGAAGGTCTAAAACAGTTCTAAAGTGAGTCTAAAGTCGGTCTAAAGCAGGTCTAATGTTGGTCTAAAGTAGATCAATAGCTGGTCTGCTGAACTAAAGAAGGTCTGAAGTTGGTGTAAAGTAGATCTTAAGCAGGACTAAAGCTGCTCTAAAGGAAGTCTAAAACTGGTCTTAAGCTGTTCTAAAACAGGTCTAAAGCAGGTCTTAAGCAGGTATAAAGCTGGTCGAAAGTTTTTCTAAAGCTGGTCTAAAGTTGGTCTAAAGCCTGGCTAAAGCAGGTCTAAAGTAAAGCTAAATTTGGTCTAAAGCTGGTGTAAAGTAGGTCTAAAGCAGGTCTAAAGTTGGTCTAAAGTTGGTCTAAAGTAAATCTAAAGCAGGTCTACAGAAGGTCTAAAGAAGGTCTAACGCTGGTTTAAGGCAGGTCTAATGCAGGTCTAATGCAGGTCACAAGTTGATCTAAAGCAGGTCTAAAGCAGCTCTAAAGTTGGTCTAAAGCAGGTCTAAAATTGGTCTAAATCTGGCCTAAAGCTGGCATAAAGTTTGTCTAAAGCAGATCTAAAGCAGGTCTAAAGCAGGTCTAAAGTTGGTCTAAAGCACAAGTCTAAAGAATGTTTAAAGCAAATTTAAAGCAAGTGTAAAGCAGGTCTAAAGTTGATCTAAAGTAGGTCTAAAGTAGGTCTGAAGCAGGTCTAAAGCAGGTCTAAAGCAGCTCAAAAGTTGGTCTAAAGCAGGTCTAAAACAGGTCTAAAGCAGGACTAAATCAGGTCAAAAGATGGTCTAAAGCAGATCGAAAGCAGGTCTAAAGCAGTTCTAAAGCGGGTCTAAACTTTGTTTAAAGCAGGTCTAAAGGAGGTCTAAAGCAGGTCTAAAGCAGGTCTAAAGTTTGTCTAAAGCAGAACTAAATCAGGTCTAAAGTTGGTCTAAAGCAGGACTAAAGCAGGTCTCAAAGAGGACGAAATTTGCACAAAAGCAGGTCTAAAGCAGTTCTAAAGCAGGTCTAAATCACGTCTAAAGTTGGTCTAAAGCTGGTCTAATGCATGTCTAAAATTGGTCTAAAGCAGGTCCAAACCAGGTTTAAAGCAGGTTTAAAGTTGGTCTAAAGGAAGTCTAAAGCTGGTCTAAAGCAGATCTAAAGCAGGTCTAAAGCTGGTCTAAAGCAGGTCCAAACCAGGTCTATAGCAGGTCTACATTTGGTCTAAAAGAGGTCTAAAGCAGGTCAAAAGCAAGTCTAAAGTTGTTCTAAAGCTGGTGTAAAACAGGTCTAAAGCAGGACTAAAGCTTGTCTAAAGCAGGTCGAAAGATAGTTGGACTGAAGCAGGTTTAAAAAAGGTCATACACAGGTCTTTAAGCAGGTTTAAAGCAGGTCTAAAGGTTGTCTAACGCTAGTCTAAAGCTCGTCTAAATCTTGGCTAAATCAGATGTAAGGCAGGTTTGAGGCAAGTCTAAAGTCTTAAAGTCTATCTAAATTAGTTCCAAGCTGATCTAAACCAGATCTAAAGCAGGTCTAAAGAAGGTCTAAAGCAGGACTAAAATTGGTCTAAAGTTGGCCTAAAACTGGTCAAAAGCAGGACTAAAGTACATTTAAAGCAGTTCTAATGTTGGTGTAAAGAATTTCTAAAGCAGGACTAAAGCAGGTCTAAAGGTGGTATAAAGTTGGCCTAAACCTGGTCTAAAGCTGGTCTAAAGCTGGTCTAAAGCTGATCTAAAGCAGATACAAAGCAGGTCTAAAGCAGGTCTAAAGCAGGACTTAAGCTGTTCAACAGTAGGTCTAAAGCTGGTCTAAGCTTACTCTAAAGCAGGTTTAAAGCAGTTCTAAAGTTGGTCTAAAGCAGGTTTTAAGCAGGTCTAAAGCAGGTCTACAGTTGGTCTAAAGCTGGTCAAAAGCAGGTCTAAAGCAGATCTAAAACAGGTTTAAGGCAGGTCTAAAATTTGTCTAAATTAGTTCCAAAGCTGATCTAAACCAGATCTAAAGAAGGTCTAAAAATGGTCTAAAGTTGGTCTAAAGCAGTTCTAAAGCAGTTCTAAAGCAGGTCTAAAGCAGGTCTAATGTTGGTCTAAAGTCAGTCTAAAGCTGGTCTGCAGGTCTAAAGCAGGACTAAAGCAGGTCTAAAGCAGGTCTAATGTTGGTCTAAAGTCGGTCTAAAGCTGGTCTGCAGGTCTAAAGCAGGTCCATCGTTGGTCTAAGGCAACTCTAAAGCACTTCTAAAGCTGTTCTAAAGCAGTTCTAAAACAGGCCTTTAAGCAGGTCTAAAGCTGATCTAAAGTTGATCTAAACCAGGTCTAAAGCAGGTCTAAAGTAGGTCTAAAACAGACCTAAAGTAAGTCTAAAGCAGGTCTAAAGCTGGTCTAAAGCAAGTCTAAAGCGGGTCTTAAACAGGCCTTTAAGAACGAAAAGAAGTTCTAAAGGTGTTCTGAATTTGGTCTAAAGCTTGTCTAAAGCTGGTCTAAAGCTTGTCTAAAGCAGATCTAAACCAGGTTTAAAGCAGGTCTAAAGAAGGTCTAAAGCAGGTCTAAAGGTGGTCTAAAGTTGGTCTAAAGCAGTTCTAAAGCTGATCTAAAGCAGGTCTAAAGTTGGTGTGAAGCTCGTCTAAAGCAGACCTAAAGCCGGTTTTAAGTAGGTCTAAAGCTGGTCTAAAATTGGTCTAAAGCAGGTTTTAACCAGGTCTAAAGCAGGTCTAAAGTTAGTCTAAAGCAGGTCTAAAGCAGCTCTACGGCAGCTCTAAAGCAGCTCTAAAGCAGGTCTAAAGATTGTGTACAGCAGGTCTAAAGGAGGATAAAATTTGCTCTAAAGCAGGTCTAAAGCAGTTCTTAAGCAGGTCTAAATCAGGTCTAAAGTTGGTCTAAAGCTGGTCTAAAGCAGGTCTATAGTTTGTCTAAAGCTAGTCTAAAACAGGTCTAAAGCTGGTCTAAAGTAGGTCTAAAGTTGGTCTAAAGCAGGTCTAAAACAGGTCTAAAACAGGTTTAAAGATATTCTAAAGCTGGTCTAAAGCTCGTCTAAAACAGACAGAAAGAAGGTCCAAAGGATGTCTAAAGAAGATCTAAAGTTGGTCGAAAGTTGGTCGAAAGGTTATTTAAGCAGGTCTAACGTTGGTCTAAAGCAGGACTAAATCTGGTCTAAAGCAGATCTAAAGCAGGTCTACAGTTGGTGTAAAGCAGGTCCAAACCAGGTCTAAAGTTGGTCTAAAGGATGTCTAAAGCAGGTCTTTAGCAGGTCTAAAGTTCATATAAAGCTGGTCTAAAACTGGTATAAAGCTTGTCTAAAGTAGATCTAAACCTGGTCTAAAGCAGGTCTAAAGATATTCTAAATCTGGTCTAAACCTGGTCTAAAGCAGACCAAAAGCAAACCAAAAGCAGGTCCA
This sequence comes from Scartelaos histophorus, assembly GCA_000787155.1. Taxonomy (NCBI): domain Eukaryota; kingdom Metazoa; phylum Chordata; class Actinopteri; order Gobiiformes; family Gobiidae; genus Scartelaos; species Scartelaos histophorus. Next base: position 12,311 of record JACN01086546.1, read on the forward strand.
AGGCATGTCTAAAGAAGATCTAAAGTTGGTCTAAAGTAGGTCTAAAGCTAGTCTTAAACAGGTCTAAAGCAGGTGTAAAACAGGTCTTTATGCAGGTCTAAAGCAGGTGTAAAACAGGTCTTTATGCAGGTCTAAAGCAGGTGTAAAACAGGTCTTTATGCAGGTCTAAAGCAGGTGTAAAACAGGTCTTTATGCAGGTCTAAAGCAGGTGTAAAACAGGTCTTTATGCAGGTCTAAAGCAGGTGTAAAACAGGTCTTTATGCAGGTCTAAAGCAGGTGTAAAACAGGTCTTTATGCAGGTCTAAAGCAGGTGTAAAACAGGTCTTTATGCAGGTCTAAAGCAGGTGTAAAACAGGTCTTTATGCAGGTCTAAAGCAGGTGTAAAACAGGTCTTTATGCAGGTCTAAAGCAGGTGTAAAACAGGTCTTTATGCAGGTCTAAAGCAGGTGTAAAACAGGTCTTTATGCAGGTCTAAAGCAAGTCTAAATGTGGTATAAAAAGTTTCAAAAGGAGCACTTCCTGGACCTCCAGAGGATAATACACAGTAGAAAGCAAACCAAAAGCAGGTCCAAGGCATGTCTAAAGAAGATCTAAAGTTGGTCTAAAGTAGGTCTAAAGCTAGTCTTAAACAGGTCTAA
>KN511007.1:5806-16871 GCA_000787155.1 Scartelaos histophorus
TCAGTTTGGCTCATATTCCAGATGCAAACCCACAAATCAAGTGAACATTGTAAGATAGAGTGACTGAAAGTATTTGTTTTTAATCAAGTAAATAGACATGAGCCCACGATTACTGCTGCCACTGTCACTGTTAATAACACGTCCTGTTAGCACCAGTGCTACACTATTAGGTGCAGTTGTAATATAAACACATCTTTTTTCCAATATTAAGTTGAAGGGTTGCTGATGTTGGGATAGACATAACTTTGATACTACAGGTGGAAAGGATGTCACAGGGGAAAGCAACAGGTCGGTGTCTAATTGATGCTTAAAAACACATATACAGACATGGCAATCTTTGAGAGGACATCAGTAATGGGCTCACATTTTCTTAATCTCTTTTGATGGATTCCGGCCATGATTTTCATTTAGTCCAAAAGAGATAACCAAACTGTCAGCTGTGCTACTGCTTTGCTTTAATCTCTGCCTGCAGCCAATAATCACCCTGCAACCCACAACCCTTTGTCAATTGTTAATCTTGTATTGAAGACATTTAGATGCCAGTATTGCATTCTGCATACTGAGGCAGTCCAGGGGGGCAGAGTAGAAAAGCAAATTGGATTGATTATTAAATTTTGTTTTATTAAAAAGACAAATGAATTTAGTTCTCAAAAGATTTTGTGGAATCAATTGGAATTACCATTACCATTATTATGCACATCACGGCGTGTGCAGACCAACAAAGCGATTAGCAGATTAGCAGGATGCCATTGTTTACACATGTATTAGCACAAAATACGGGACTGAAATAATGTGCATTATGCTGCAATGTCTACAGCCGGAACAAACAAAAATAAACAAAGAAGTACCTTTCAACCCAGGAGCTCGGATAAATGGATCATTAAAAAAACGTCCTGTACCGTAATTTGGTTTGTTAAATTTATAATACATAATCAGAATTTTGTTTGCATTTTCAGACATGTCATATCTGTCGATCCAACGTCAAGCAAATGGTAAATGGTCACATTTAATAACATGTTTCTGCTGAGCTGGGAGCCTTATATTGAGAGTGGGATTCGAACCGTCAGATCTGTGAATAAACCCTGAGCTACTGTCGTCCCAAAATAAGTAGTAAAGGGCAACCTCAGTAAAGAACATTAGTTATAAAGCAGTTGAAGCTGAAACCCGTAGAAAACATATCTGATGCAAATAGACCGACATCAGTCAAAGTGATATGACTGAGGGCTCTATCCTCCTCCATTTTTCACGGAGATTCCTATAACAAAGGCCATTGCATTTAAATCAAATACAAAATCTAGATTAGGTCTCATTTGCCGTTTGCCTCACCTAGAGCACGCATCAGGGATATGCCCAGGCATGCACAGCCAGAAGAATGGCAAGGAGGCCTGATTGAAGTTTATTTTTCAGGGCAAGTTGTTGGCATTCGTTATTGCTTGTCAGATTGTAAATTGTCTCCGGGAACAATATTATGCATGCTCACACACATATGTTAAATTGAGTGATTTAGTCACGGTGTCTAACCACACTCTAACCTGTTTGTCTCTCCCTGTGCCACTGTTCTGACTTTTGTCAAAGGAAATAGTAATAAAACACCAGGGGAGTCTTATCCATAAGGGGGTACTTAATAGCTTCTCTGTACAATGGTAAATGTAGATAATTTAAATGTGTACAAAGATACAGATAAAGATTTTTAGACATTTACTCATAGTGAAAGGGTAAAGAAAACGTTCAATCTTTTGTAGCCCATGGAAATATTGATTAAAATGCAACCATCTACATACACTGCAGGACTATTTTATTAATCAAATCACCTATTTACATTCTAGAAACACTCACACAAACGCACACGCACACACGCACACGCACACACACACACACACACACACACACACACACACACACACACACACACACACGCACACACACACGCACACGCACACGCACACGCCACACAGCATAAGAGAAAGTCCACTGGCCACAGACATGCCCTTGTAACCTTATCTCTATCCTCCATAGTACTTTAGAGTGCAGTACATGTGCACTGTTATACTTTCAGCAATGGCTCCATCATATTTGTCCAGTGCAAAAGGTTCAGCTCTGTCTTTCAAAGAAAATTGTGTATTGCATTAGCCAGTGTGTAGCTACATTACCAGGCTGTGATTAGACTTACAGACAGCGCAGACCCCTGCCATGACCCTGAAGCAAGTCAATACAACACAACTAACACATCCAGTCTCTGATTACCTCGCCTCTGGCTTTAGAGGTACACCGCACAACATGCTGAGCTACTGTTTTGGTAAATACAGAATCAACAGGCAAAATGTCAAACACTTGTGCAAAGTCGTTTTAGAGAGATCTGGGGAATTCAAGGACATTCTTTCAACTGCATAATGACAGTTTCAAAATAGCTGATATTTAAACACTTAATCAGTAATTTGTTTTTGTAATTACACTCCAAACATCTGCCCAGTCTCACCAACTTATTATCACTTGAGAGAGACTTAATACTGTTAAAAGTGGTAAATGTCACTAGAGATGGGCCATATGAATAGTTGCAGTGAAAAGCTGTACTTAACTTCACATTTAAAGATGATATTTTATGTAAATCAACTATTTGAGACTTTCAACCATGTTATAACTATGTTCCCGTGTCTAAAACATTCCTGAGGAGGTGTTATATGTCATCCATGCATTTTTGAGTAATCTAGCCATTTCAGGCCCTTTTTGATCTCTCTTTACACTTAGCAAAATCATTACCCATCCTCCTAACGTGCAAGACAAGTTTCTATAAATATATAAAAGCAGGATACAAAACAATAATTACAACTTTACAAAATTGATGATGCAATGTGCAGTAGTTAAATTAGTGATAGTACTCTGAGGGAGGAGTGACTGAGCACAGCGGGGGATAGGGAGGAGGGATTCACGCCGAATTCACCGACTGCAAGTGCAGTGTAGTACTTAATACAGCAGGTTACTTGCAGATTGACAGTTACACCAAATACGACAACTGCAGTGTGTATTTGACCAAAGCAACGGTCAGTGTACACTGAGCATCAGAGTGTCAAAAACAAAACTGAAATGTATTTTCATGTTAATACATAGCAAATATAGCATTTTCTAAACAATAAAAGGTAACACAGTGACCCCATAAATGTGTAATACCCCCTCTTTAAGAAACTTACATTTTCTTCCTGCTTTTCAGCCTCTATATTACCTTTGGACATAGTTTTAGAATAACCTTTTGAAACTTTCACAACAGTAACAATAGCGTTGCCAGGTTGCTCCACTTGTGCTTGTGAGCCCTTTCACCAAGACAACAGTGCCGGGGAAGGATCCACCACTAGCCTCTGTGTCTTCCTCGATATGTGGTAGGGCGCCGCATACAGTGCCAGAATTTAAATCAGGTCATGAATATGGAGACGGTCCGGTTGGAATTTCCGTACGGTAAAGCAGCTTGTCACTCAGAACGTCAGGATCAGCTTTTGGCCCTCACAAGGCTAAAATACGAAATTCCGAGACTCTGATAAATCTGGCGGGGCCCGGTCTCCCTGACAGTTGTGTGGTATTGCAGAGCCATGGCCTGCTAACCGTGTACTGCGTGTACGGGGAGGTTCTGATCCGCTGCCCCTCAGACAGAAGACAGAGACACACGCAGACAGGGGAATTGGGGAGGGCCTACACGAGAATACAACAAGCCAAGCATGCGTTCAAGTGCATCCCCTGGGCTCGGCTGGGTTGTCAGAGGGCTTGTTTTCCACCCTTCAGGACGGCAGTTTACTTTTCAAGATTAGAGAGGGCTCAAATAGTGCACACAAGAAAACAAGAATTTTGCCAAGTTCTATTTACCATTGTTATTGCAAGCCACAAGTTGTTTTGCAATAAAGATTTGGAGAAAGGGCCTCCACTTGGAAAGAAATGGCCCTTTTCTCAAATGGTAAAGAGCATCAAGTTAGTAGTGAAGTCTTCCTTCTTTTATACTATCAACATTACACATCTTTTTTTTTACATTCAGTGATCCATTACTGACTTGATATATATGAACATGTAACAAAATATGGGTGTTATTGCTTTACCTGGAATGTCCAACATTAAACATAGGAACATCTATTGGAATAAACCGTAAGTGGAAAATTCACCAGAAAAGTTACATAGTAGGACTGTTAACCCAAGCAGGCATTGAGTCATTATGTTAAATGTTAAATTCATCATATCTTTATTAAAAGTTAAGAAATCCAAATAGGAATTGCAGTCTCTATCTATGAGAAATGGAATAGAATGTTTAAAAAGTGCATATGATTGAATAAAAACTGCCCGATTACTCTGTCTCACTGGACGACTAACTTTTTAACAAGATAAATCTGGACTCAGTCTCTTGTGAAAGTGCTGTAGTTCCTTCTCTTGGGCTAATGCAGATTATTGTATTCCTGGTTTGAGACCGTCATAGTGATTCCTCTTGTCAATAAGATTACATTATGCAGCTGATCCAAGTTGATCCAAGCAGAAATCCTAATCCCCAAACCCACGGATGCCTGGGTTTCTAACATGCCCAATCTTCTTAGAGGGAGAGTGCGTTGCCTACAGCCCACATGACTGACTGGTGTAAGTGCTGAGCTTGTGCGAGTGTGCTGGGGCCAGGGCATGTTCCACTATTAGGTATTCTGTATCCATCTGTAGCCTAATAATTAGACCACTCCCCACTAGGCGAACTGCTCCTGACCTGTTTCTCCAGAAGGGTGCAGCTTGCTCTTAGGATATGTCTCTTCCTGGGAGTGGATGGGAAGTGACAGAGGCATAAAAGCCCACAGAACCATGCAGCACATTCGGAACACGTAATTAGTCCTGTCCCCGGAGAACGTGTGCGGTGAGTCTGCTTATTCCAGACCATACATTAGCAATGACATCCCTCTTCCACTTCGACAGCTCTAACACGCACATCCCTTTTCACTGTGACAGGTGCGGGGTAAAATAATTAGCACAAATTAGCATGAAATCCGGGTCTCAACACATAAAACAGGGTAAAATGGATGCTGAATGATTTGTTTTATTCTGTTTTGCATAAAAAAGAAGTTATCGGAAAAGCATAGCTGATTGATTAGCTGAGTGAAATTACAGTATTGCCATGGGTTTTGACAAGCAAGCTTACCTCCGAGATACGGCTCATTGTAAAAAGCAATCACACCCTTAATTGTTCCAGTCGGTGCACACGTAGCAGGAAAAAGAAGCAGATTAGCTCACCAGCAACAATGATTATGTTTCCATTAATTTTCATAATGAAACTATGCTCTTAATTAAGCCCACTGTTTAGTTTTCCATATGATTATTTATTCACTGTTTATTTTAAAGGCTTGTTTAGGCTCATTCAGTCAATATGGGCGCTAATGTGTGATGCTGTACAAGCTGTGGAACCTGTTCTGCTGCAATCTCCCTGTACTTCCATATTCATACAATGAGACAGACTTGAGCAAAGCTGTGGAACATCTTCCTGTTAGAGATTATGCTTTACCCTTGAGTAGGATTTTTCTCTGGAGGAACTCAAAGCTGAAGAGATTTCCATCTCGTTGTCTTGACGCATTTTCTGCAACTTTTTGGCTTTTGTCACAAAGACTTAACCATACTTACTTGCAGAACTAAGTTTTAGTAAGGCGAGAAACACGCTGTTTAAGTGAGTTTGTTTTATACAAAATGTTCACAATTCTTACAATAAAACAGGAAAAGCTCAAGCTATTATGATGTAAGAGCCTTTTATATGATCTCCAGTAGATGTTAGGCAAGTAGTAGAATTGTTTGTGAAAAACGCTCCACATGCTGTTTCCCTTTTCTAAAGGTGGTTCTTTATTTAACACATACCAGGACTGTCTTTCATGCATGGAGGATGCATATGTAAGCCATTTCTTGCACCATATAGCTGAAAATGTTCTAACAATTTGTTCTTCATCAAGGACTCAATCTGCAGCGAGGATGCACCTAAACTTTGATGCTAGAAGCTATTTATTCTTGTTTGAATTGCTTCATCTCTGAGAGTTACAGAGGTTGAGTTTTGTATAGGGCTCAGGAATATCAAAAAAGCACTCGTTACCATGGAAATCTGCCATGTTTGAACCAGCAGTGCAAAACATCTATAGAGATACATTAGCCAAAACAACATAGTATATAACACATAACGTCACACTATAGTGTCGGGATACTTTTGAATGAACAGTAAGTTTAATATTTACCATCCTCCACTGATTAAACATTATGTTTACTGAAAATTCCATCAACAACACACTCCCAAGCTCTGTTATATATCAAATATAAAATACTGAATGTTTAGTTCCTTTGTAAGACAGGACAGAGCATAAAGCTCTATACTGGGTGGATGTATTGAAAGTCTTTAATAATGCACCTCACAGTCACTGAGAAGAAGCCCACAGATGCAGTACTGTACTTTCTGCTTAAATCAAAGCACTCTAAACGTGCAGGTCCCATCTCATTTACATACTCGTTAGCTCCAGTGCCATTGAGGAAAGCTGGGCCGCCTGCCAATTCACTGCAAAAATATGTCTGAATAAAGGTGTTAATGAAAGCAAGTATATCACCCGCAATGATGAGGTATTATTTAGCATTTCAGAATAAGCTCCTTCAAACCTGATATGTTTTTTTCTCCTTTTTTTTACGTATAGCTGTATATGTGCGTTACCACAAAGCACTCACCTTCACGTTTCCCTTTGGTGCTGGATCTCCAAGCAGTTGTCGCGCTTGTCTCTGACGTTGACGCTAATGCTAATCCGTGGTGCCAGATGAATTCAACTTACTGTCCACTGTACAGACACAGAAATAAGAATATTATATTTTCATTCAAATGGAGGTATACTTGGGATTTTGTCAGTAGGAGCTTTTCTTTAATAAGCATCCCTGCCCTATACGCAGGCTTGTCTGAACTTAACAGTGGAGATACAATGTCATACGGACAGCATAAAGTAGAAGCGCTAAATAGATTTATCTTAATCAATTAATTTTAAAGTTGCACTGGATAACATTACATTCTAGTCTCCATGTAGATGCACTGTTCAGCTTGGAATATTTCACAGTATGGCATTAAACCTGTCTTAATCTGTCTCTATGGAGGCAAGCAGGCTGAAGAACAGATCAGCTCCGTGGAGAGGTGAGGCCCGTTCACAGAAAAATGCACATTTGTAATGGTATTTCTGAACAATAAAATCACATCTAATAAAGCAAAGGCTGAATGGACTTTTAATACCATAATGTGGAACATACCGAGCAAAGCAATATCATCCCAATAAAGAAAAAAGTGGCATATCCTCCAACAGAAAAGTTACACTATGGAACTTTAAAAATGTGCAAAGCTGAAAGGACAAAAAAAGCAACATTCTCACACAACTTCAGATTTTGCCTGTGAAGCTACAATTAAAGTGCATCAATATGTGCAATCTCCAGAAAAGTCCATAGCAGGCAAAGGAGATGAATAAATAAGTGCTTCTGACGAGCAGTCATAGGGAAGATCAAAGCCTAAGAACATAATTAACAGCAGACTAATTGGTAACCACCCTGTGTTTCCATCAGATGTGGAAATGACTGCTGCTTTGCTCCATATTAATTAAAAGAGAATGTGCATGAAATATGTTGGGGTAGACGTTTATCAATAGACTATGGTTTGACTTAAGCAGAATGGCCCCTCATGTAAAACAACATTAGCAGAGGCTTTCAGCTATACACATGATGTGGAATGAACAACGGCTCACAGAGTAAGAATACACAGGCACAATCAGGAAAACATATAAGAATGTGTTAATTAGATCATGAAAATGAGCCTGGATTCAGCCCTCATTAGTGTTTCAAATACATTTACTGACAAAGAGATTTCCACTCTTTTTCAATCTGGAATATACACTAAGTCAAGTGTTTTTTTCTCTTTAGATTTACTACTTTTTACATTTGATATATATGAAGACATTAAATATATGAAGTAAGATACATAAAATTATGCAGCAAAGAAAAAATAAAGTTAAATAACTCCTATTTTTTAGTAAGTATTTTATAACCAAATCCTCAAATTAGCCATCCTTTGCAATGTTGAAAAATACATTATTTAACTTTTTCCATATATCTTGCTCCACATACAGTATGTGATGTATCTATTACAAACATGCAGAAAGTAGTAAACAAAACAAAAATCATTGATGAGAGGGTGTGTCCAAACTGTTGACTTGGAGTGTAAATAGTATAAAATGATTCAAAATTTACTGCATTTTGTGAACCTGATGCATCTGATGTGTTCCACAGATATATGAGGAAAAAGCAATGTCCTTTTAGAAATCATTCCCACTGGTATTGTGCTTTATCGTGCCCATATTTATCCAGGCTTGGGATCAGTCATCTTGCCTCATTTTTGCCTCATCACCAACAATACTTGGCGATAGTTCTTAGTCTTGCATCTTCCATTCTTCTCAAGGCCGCTAATGTTTTATTCTGATCACACAGTGATCCAAGGAAGAAAAAATATTTAAATGCAGCACATCATGAATATTTAATTAAAAATCTAGTAAAAATGTTAATGGACTGTGGTTAACAGCTTGCAGGGCATTGTTTGCTCAAATTATAGGGCAGCTCCAGTCCTCCACATAGACTGAATGAATGTGACAGAGCTGCTGTATGGTCTGTGGGGTCCCACGCCCAGTGTCATCTGTGACTGCAACGGCATCTGAATCAATAATGGACACGGCCCATGAGAAAGTCTTAAAGTCCTGCAGACAGCAGAGGGGGACTTTCTACTTTAAACCCATGAGGTGTAGTGAGAGATCCAGCACACACCTCCATGTTATTAATGAGTCAGCCAAGGCCTAATAAAAAGCATGTATAAGTTTATATCATTGTATCCGCAACACGTGTAGGAATAGAGCCGGAGGGAGATGCAGCCCACTCTCAGGTGGGACATTAGGAGCAGTATTTATAAGGCTGAAAATGCCTCATTCAGCTGTGAGCTATGGCATTGTTAGAGGGGCTTTGAGCCTCGCTACGCCCCACGGTACTGTTGGAACTAGACAAATATAAAAAGGCTTACATCCAAAAATCTTTTTAATCTATTATTACATTATGCAGCGGGGCTTGCGTTAGCTAATTTTAGCATCTTGAATACACCAAAGGGTACATTTTAAAGCATTGTAACCTATTAAAGAGTTTCCAATTGTGGCTGTAAGCGAGATAACTACATGTGCATGATACAGAGTAAGCCTACGTCATCAGAGAGGCATTAAGGATTTAGCTTCAAGCACTTTGGCCTCACAACGATTAAGGTAACATCTACAGAGCGCCGTGCATTAACTCAGATCCACATCCGGACAATGAAATAAAACAGTTGATGATTTTAGTTCCATAGAATTTAATAAACAATGGATTTTCACCGAGGACAAGTTGAAGCTGTGGAGCCACATGTCTGTATTTACCTTGTAACCCTCTCATGAATACTGTAATTACAAAGATCAGAAAAGAATCAAGTGCATCGATATCCTGTGCCAAGTGAATTTAGACTTTTTCTAAGCGCCAGCTCCACAGCCTCTGTGATTGGCAGGAGGACAACAAAACAAAATGAATAAATTGAAATCCAAAATGTTTCTCTTTGGATGTTTCTTAAAACGGAACTTTACTTCTAGGGCAAACTGCAATATTGTGAGGAATGTATTTGGGTCTACACAATGTTCACCATTTAAGTTTGTTTGTTTTAAGTTTGTACAGTTTACCTGATAAAAAAAGCATTTGATTTGATTGATTTGACTTGATTTTTTTTAAATCAAAAATGTTACACCGGTTTGCAGTGATCCATTATTCCTCAATAAGCACTATCCGACCAACCTAATGATTCACTGTGGGGAGTTTATAAGCATTTTTAACAACTTTCAAAGGCAAGAGCATAGGCTAACAACAACTAGCATGCTAACATCACACTTCGATGTAGACAACATATAGCAGACTTAATATGACATCAAGTGCTTCTTATACAATAGATGTGTATTGGGCAAAATGGTAAAAAAAGACATCTACAGGCCCTTTAGTATGTTATGTGCATATTAAAACACCAGACCTATGGAAAAGGTGCCACGCTGCTGGGCTGAAAGATTCTTCAATCACTTCGAATGCCCTATAAAGTATTTCCTTTTAGAGCCAGTGAAGACAACGGCAGCAGTCCCAACAGTACCAATTTATTTTATCATTTTTTTCCTCATGTACCTGTAGATAAATGATGATCTAAGGTAATGTTTATTTATGCGGCACATATAGGACAACTTGTAAACAAATTATAGACCCGTGTGTTCTTTGAAATGCTTTTTATTTTCTGAACGGTTACTTACAAGTCAACGGCGTTATAAATCTCCCGGGGCTGTTCTGGTTTTATTTATTTATTTATTTGTTTGCCCAGTTTATAGCGTGAGAAAAAAAATATAAAATTGGAGGGGGTGTGGTTTACTGCGGGAGAAGTGAACGGCGGAGTGCTTCTTCTTGACAGTGAGTTATTTAGTCGGCGGAACACACAAACACGGTATTACACGCTTACAACCCCCAGTGGGAGCCGCAGGTCTAAAAATAAAAGGCCTAACAACACACATTGAAATCTCGGAGGGACGCAGATGTCTCTAGTTTCTCTTGAAGTGCAGCAGGTCTTGTTACGTCTTCCCTCTGAAGTTGTGGCGCGGGTTGTTTCATGTGCGTTTGTTTCGACGCTGTTCGTAACTTGTATGACATGTTGGTGCTGTGATCCCCGCACACACACCCTAGGAGAGAGGGGCCGCCGGGGCCTCAGCAGCCCGCTCTGCTGCAGCTGCTGTGTGCACACCTCTGCAGGCATTTTAAGGATGCACCCGCTACACCCTACACTTCATGCAGGGGTGTTTGGGGTGTTTGGTAAGATTAGCATTTAAGCAGGTCATTAAAGCCGCGCTGCACGACTTAGATGCTATGCAGATGCTATTGCTTTGCCTGGAATGTTCCATAGTGTGGCATTAAACATATCCTTCTAGCATTTCTCTACATTTAAGATTAGATTCCTCTTTGAAGTAGCTTATGGTCA
>KN511009.1:1166-16531 GCA_000787155.1 Scartelaos histophorus
GGTCAGTCTGTCAGTTTACAAGCAGTGTTTTTAATGATTTGCTGTATTCCATAAATTAACCCCATTTCTCTTCAAAACTTTCTTCATTGCCCTTAAGAAATAGAAAGAAAATAGAATAGAGAATAGAAATAAGAAAGAGAAGCAAAATATTCCGTCTAGCTATAAGTGATGTAAAAGCTACTATTTTGAAATGAGTACTATCAGTTAGCAAAGTATTACCTGAAGACCAAATATAGCTAAAAAGACTTTAGAAAGTACTTCAGCATATTGTCTCCAGTAGTTAAGTAGTTTTGGGCACAAAAGACTAAAGTTACATGGGCTGGCATGACATCTCCAACCTGTGGGTACATTTCTGATTCAGATTTTGAATAATGAACTCTGTATAATACTTTCAACCTAATAAGCTGCAATCTTGCAGAGAGTGTATTAGAACGAATAGTTGATACTGCCATGTCCCATGGTCTGAAAGGGATTCAGTTCGGTTCCTGCTCCCAAGTTCTTGTGTTCTCCGCCGCTGCATGAACATCCAAACCCATAAGTTGTTTATATATAACAGAAATAATAGACTTTTTAAAAGACTTTCAGGATAACAAGTCCTCCCATGGTTGAGCTGTTGGAAGAGAAGGGTAAGTTGAAAAATCAGCACAGTGGCGAATCTTAAAGTAGCTAAACTAAAAATGAGTAGTTGGAAGCTTATTTACAGTAGACAAATCTGAGAAACTTAAAAACAAACCATTTTATAATACCCAAATCCCTCCAGCAAGGATAAGTGGCATCTGTAAAACTAGGAGGAAATAAATTATATTTTGTAATAGGCAGTGAGGTCAGAAGAGCATCAAGTGAAGCGGAGAAGTACATGAAGTACACCAAAGCAGGGCCTGTGATTGAACCCAGTAAGTTAAATGATAAATATGAGCTGACCAATAATAATACAAAAAACTGTGGAAAGACCAGCAGTAAATGTCAATTTTTGTAATAATGATTTCCTCGCCTAACTTTCTTTATCCTCCTACAAAAAGAAAGTTAAAGCTAATCCAATGTTTTGAATAGTGATTTTGGCAAAAAAAAAACAAAAACAGGAATGCACTGAAAAAGAAAAAGAAACTGTGGGAAAATGTTCATTTTTATTGAATTAATTTGACCTAATAGTGATAAAGACAAGAGATCCATCGTTGAAAGTCTGACTTGATTTGAACGATCAGTGGAAAGACATTTGCTGTATTTAAGAGGAAAGTGCACGGGTTATGTTAATTCCTAATTATTTAAATCCTAAATCTAAAAGGAATATCAGTCTTTTTAAGTTCTAATGCCAATGAATTTATAGGGTAACACTCACTTTTAACAAGATTCATTTTGTAACCTGATAAGGAATCAAATCTTTTCAGCAAGGACATAATTGGAGGAATACAAGACATGGGATCTGACACATATAAAAGCAAGTCAGAGTGACAAGTTCAAATTAACATCAGACCATGAGATACATTTGAACTGATTCAGTGAGCACAAGGCTAATGATCAGGGTTCAATAGGAAAGCAAAAAGAAACAGAGATAAAGGACAAGCTTGTCATGTACCTCTTGATAAAGGAAAGTATGGAGAGGTAACAACGACAGAAACATTCCACCACAGTCTGATGTCACTAAAGGATCAATATTTTATACATACATTTGTGTAAAAATCACCTGGTCCAGTGGGTGCCAGGAGGGGTCTTGCCACTTTTTGGAATTTAGTAAAGACCTTAGAATTAAATATAATCAAATCCTTCTGTACTTTCTTCTCCATACAGCAAAAAAATGCATTTGATAATGACATGGCAGCAATTAAAATATAAAGCCACTTTCTCTTTACATTAGGGACATTTTTTAAAAGACAGTGAACACATTTGCATAATATGTATTTTATATTTTACCAAAACACATCCATCATAACAAATTCAACATAACATTTAAATGCCAACTTCCTTACGAGACCATTCTCACTAAATGCCACGTTGTTTTTTTAAGGTAACATTTTTATAAGTTTGAATATTTTACAGAGCAAATAACCCAACTTACTTCCCCCTTCTTTTTAACTGTTGTATGTTATGGTACCGAGTATAATTCTAGCATGTAATTGTACTTCATGACATTTAATTATTTGTTCATATTAGACAAATACAGGTAGAGATTGTCTATTACCATGGCATGTTTTGGGGTAACTACTGTTTTCGTCAGAAGTGTAGTACTTTGAGCAGTATTTTTCATGCATACATTTGACTTTTATGTAAGTACTTGTAATTTCACTCATTTTAGCCATGTAATTTCTACTTAGGTACATATAGTTAAAGGCCTTGTACCCGGTTTCTTCTGTATTTGAGCAAAATTTGTTTTACCCCAGCAAATATGTCCACTATGTACAGTCTGTATTTTATAAAGTGTTTTATTGTTGGATAAGCAGGAAGTCACATTAGCATGCTAGTTTTTTGTTGGCTTTAGTGCGATGGCAAAACTCAGCTCTGGTTTTTGCGTAAAGTATTTGTGAACTCCCCGTGCTGAATAGTTAAGATGCTCTGAATGCATAAGGTAAGTGAGGAATAACTTTGGACCACTGCAAACTATTTAAACTATTTAATAAAAATACAGGGCCTTTAATTATGAGGCAGCGTGCATTTCATTAAAAAAAACTAAAAAAAACTTGAGGCATCAGCTGCAGCCTCATTCCACCTTGTCAAAATCCGAGAGCACAGACGAAGGCGAGACCAGACTGTGTATAATGCACCAGGCTGTGAGGTAATGTAGTACTTGATCTTGCTGCAGCTCACTGGCAACGCATGATTGAGGTGCTCCACTGTAAAGCAGCGTTACACTTGGCTCCACGTCCACTGCTCGCTCACTTAGCATCAACTGAAGAGGGCATGAGACAAATGTGACATGTTTATGTGTTATTTAGTCTGGGGTTAATACTTTTTGTAATGTATGTTTGCTTAAAGGCTGCTTAGACTGACACGTTTAGCCACAAAGACCAACTTCAATTTAAGATTTGATCATTCTTTCTAAGGGCGTGCTTACTTGTCCTGGTTTGAGCCAAGTCTAGCTCAGATCGTAGACTTGGTTTTGATGTGGTCTCTGTACAGGTGCCAACCAAAGACTGTACCGTATTTTTCGGACTATAAGGCACATCTAAAATCATTACATTTTCTCACAAATCAACAGTGGCCTTATAATCCAGTGGCCTTATGTATGACCTTTGGTTGTGTTTAACCTCCAACCGATTTGATGTTGTCCACATTAGTCTAATAACGTATTAGTGGGCGAGTCAGGAGGAGTAATATGTTGGCCACATATAGGGCGACTGTGCAACATACCGGTAGTTCTGCCGTGTGCTGTACAAGGACCCAAAATGCACCTGTTAAGAGACATACACCATGATAATTTCAGGTTTTGTATTTTTGTGTTAAAACTGAACAATGTTGAGAGGGATCCGGGCATGTTTGATGCCCAAATCTCCAACTGTTAAACTTGTATTTTTGTGTTAGCTACAACTGAGAGTTATTGTAAATGACCTGAATAAAGTTTGATTTATCCGACATGCGTTTTGTTTCACTTATTGTGCCTTATAATCCGATGCTTCTTATGTGTGGACAATGACACAACTGACATATTATTTGATACTGCGCCTTATAATCCAGTGCGCTTTATAGCCCGAAAAATATGATATATATAAGACTTTGGTCTCAAAATGTTCATATTGTTCTACATAATCCTGGGGACTTTTTTTTTTTTTGTCTATCTCTAAATTAAGATATGAACATTAATAACAGACCAATCTGATATTTAATTATCCAGTGTTTGCAACAAGTTTGGAAGGGAGCGAGTGCGATCTGGAGGGTGTGTACTGTACCTTCAATATCCTCACTCTTGATTGTCTTTCTTTGGCCTGAGAGTAAAAATTACTCAAACATACATGAATCACTCTAAATACAATTGTGAGTAAGTAAATTAGATGGCAAAACAATTATAACATGGCCAAAAGCTCCCAGTCAATTTAGCGTAATATGGCTCTTTTAATAAAGATTTGATTCTGATTCCTTTTTGCTCAAGAATGGAAGCTGTGGAAACATATCTACCTAATTGGAATTCATTACTTGGACCTCCATGTTATTCCGTATACATCAAGTGACACTGACGGCTGGCATAAAATCAATTTGGTGAAATAAAAGAATTATGTTTTCATCAGGGCACGGTGTCGGTCTTCAATGACGACGATCACATTATCACCGTCTTATGATGTGCTCCTTGCACAACGCTAAAGTGTGCGTGTAGAATCAATGTGGCTGGACGTCATGCATTTTTATAGGGTTTTTGATTGTAAATTTATACAGTGTGGAACAAGAGTTGAAGTGATTGTACAAAATGCTCCTGATGTTGGCACGCCTCCCAAGGAAACATCAATAATTTAGTATTTGGTAGTTTCGTCTGGACCTGACAAATGTGAACAAGCTGCAATAGTCTGACGTTATATACTTTAGGTAAGAAAAGACTTGTACCTGATATGTACTGTCTTTAAAAACATGAAAAACAAAACTAGCTCATTTTAGACTATTGGCTGTATGCAGTCAGAGCATCCTAATTATTCACCTCATCGAGTTTATAATTTATTTTTCACACCAGAGACAGAGTTTTGCCATCACTATAATGCTAACAGCAACTAGCATGTTAATGCACACTATCTGATCATTTAATTCGATGCAGACAGCAAACCTATTTTGGGCATAAGAGGTGTTTACAAAATATGGATTGAAACTTTGTTCATCCTGAAGGAAATTTCAAAGCAGCCAGCTGTATTTATCACTAAAACGCCTTATAAACAAAATTTCTAAAAACCGACACATAAAAACAAAGTTCAAAGTTCTCTTGTGCTGGGTCAGATTTGTGCAGTCTGAACTTTCTATATCTGTAGTGACAGAATTTTGCTCAAATACATGACAAAAATCAGGTGTAGAACCTTTAAAGATAAAAACTTTATATTTACTTTAATGCAATCATTATCTATCCACATAATTTACGATCTTAAAAAAGTCTGACAAAAATAGTTTCCTATAGATTTCCACTGCAACAACTCTTTTATGTTCATGCAACAAGATGTTTGTATGATGCCAGTGTAGATCATTTGAACGAGACCACACCAACAACAATGGTGGGAAAGATCAGCTTCCTTCCAAAGCTCAGTGGAAGAGAATACAGGATTTCTCAATTATGGTCTGCACATTTTGCTCTCATCCTTCCAGTATAATCAGTATAATCCACTTAGAGTTTTTCAATCTGGAGTAATGTATCCTTCTAACTATGCAAAAAACAAGAGTTACATAATGTGTTATGGGGATTATGGCTTTTCAATTACGTGTATTACATTACCAAGTTAGTTTGTAGACTAACTGGCGATCGATGTTATCAGAATCCAGGTTATTGGAATAATGGAATCTGTTTTGGTCATGTGGTGCACACATATGGCCCAGAACAACTGATACTTTGTAGTAACATCACACATAGACATACTGCATGAATGTCTATGGAGGAATATTCATCAGTTACCATGGTGAAACATTTGATGCTCATTGCAAAAGAGTGAGTGTGACTAATGCCAGCGAGCTTGTAGCTATAATGTCATTTGAAATAGACGTTTTTTTAACAGCACAAATTGGCTCGCCTGTTGTAGCTCTGGTCACATCATTTCTTCATGGTAACATTGCATTAAAACAGAGCTCAGGTTAGTGGTCCTACACAAAATTGATTCCTGTGAAATTTAAGTCATGTTATAATGTTGTTACTGCCTCGAAAACATACCCGGAGTTGCTGTAGTTTTCAAGTTAACAGGGGTCAGTATGCAGGGTTTGTGTGTTGAACATATGTAAATTAAACAAAACACAACTTCAGGTATATTGATGAGGAAACAACATGATAACATAGATCTGAAAATAACATAACATAGGCCCTTTAAAGTCCTGAGTAACAGACCTATTGACAGAGCAGGGCTTCTAGTTAGCTTCACCCAACAGGGAACGCTGATGACATTAGCTGCAAAGTATCAGAAATGAATGCACTAAATAATAATAGGCATTAGGCTGGATAATATTATGATATCACAGGGTCTTTTTGATGTTACAGTGCACATGAGTCATACAGCAGCAGGCTAATCACCCCCCGACTGATGTGAATGATGAAGAGTAGCCCCCTCCCCCCGGGTCACTGTGGGGGGCTCCGAGGCCTCTCCCGGACCCTGCTGGGACATGGATCACTCTGTTAGGCACACCCTCTCTGTGTATGCTGCTATTAACTCTATGGACACAAGTTAAAGCTAATGGCGTATGTTGTAAATTTTTATTTTTTTTAAACTGAATTGAAGTTCAGGCAGACTTCAATATGTTTAGTTGCACTAAAAAAAAGCCTTTTAATAGTGTAGTGTAGATATTTGTGCGTGTGAGTGTATGTGTGTGTGCGTACAATATTGTTATTGATATTGATAAACATTAATATTATGATTATTGTATTGTAATGTCTTATATCGTAGTCTTATTGTGATTAATTACTGTTTTTTTACACCCCAATGTTTTGGAAAGTAAAAAAAACAACTTTCAGTCATAAAAAAAGAAGTGTGATCTTTGGTTTGTGTTTTGTCATTGTTATCAATAATATTAACATATACTACATTACACTGACATTTTTTGTACCATATATTCATGCTATGATTTTAGTTTTTTTCCTTATTTTATTAATATAGCTCTAAAAGAAACTTTTCCAGAGCCCTGCTTAATGAAAGGCACCAGAAGGGCTGGTGTGCAGGGATAACCTAAATGTCATATACTGTAGCCCATCTCATCCCTTAAGATGACACAAGATCATAATGGACCAAACTCGGTCTCCATAGCAACCATTCCCTCCTCGCTCCTTCTCCAATCTATTTTAATGAAAGCGTGAGAGATGCCAAAGGCCACTGAGCTGCTTGCGTTGTTGGCTCCCTGACTGGGGCTTGTCATGTTTGGTTTGAGTCATCCTCATATTTACCCTCTGTCATCCCTGTCCACACCTCCAGACACAATCTACTACCCTGAGCCCCGGGACTGGAATCATGAAAATCCTCTTACACTTCAGACACTTCCGCTGGACAGACTGATTGACTTTTACAACCAATAACAAATGGAACAAGATGAAATAGTAACATGAGAGCAAAGGTTTACATTTTTTAAAGTTATAATTGTGGCAGTGCGACCTGCGGGCAGGTCTTACCACTTTAAGAGACTGGTCCCATTAACCTATCGCGATAACTATCAATTCCTGTGTGTCACTCGCCCTCTGACCTATGCACTTCCTGTGTCCCCCGGTGTACCTCCGCGTCCTCCGCCTTTCAGGTAATAGTCTTGCTTTTTAGTGACTTGGGTCATTTAGTTTGGCCCTAGTACAGTTGTTCCATTTAGTGCGTGACCTGTTCCCTGGCGCCGCATGTCGCGCTCTGGATACGTGAGCCCTGGTTCAGGAGAGTTGCGGTGCCGCTGTTAAAGCGCCGCAGTGCGCGTCCTGTGAGGCGAAAGCTACAGACCTTCGCTGCCAGTTTAGCTGTAGGCATTAGAAATAACTTTAATATTTTTCTAGATGTGACTCCTGGGAGCTGCGGTGGTGCTGGAGCCGTCACTTTGCCCTTTTCTCTTGCCTGGTTCTTACCCTTTGTCTTTTCTTCTATATGTGATTGACCGAATGGAGATGCACCCAGTTATGTATTCACATGTCCTTATAATTAAATTCTGTGTAAAATAAATATACAACTTATTTGTAAATGGAACATAATTTTTTTGGTTGTTTTCTTGTTTTCTATGCCCAGTGGCGTTGCTGGTTATTTTATGTACTTTTCTTAAATACCACCATCATACCAGACCTGCTAAATAAGGATTGTTTAAAGGGACACACCCAATAAAGAAGTTACACAATTTTTCTATTGGGTTTTGGCTTCCTGCTTTATTGTCTATGAAGGGGAAATTTGTCATTAGCATTTGACCCATCATTCAATGCCTCTGGGGCAACCTGTCAGGAGGAACCTGTCCGGAGGAACCTGTCCGGAGGAACCTGTCAGGAGGGCGCAGCACTTGGGGATTTGAACTTGGCTTTGTCAGGACCTCTGTAGCTTGAGGATTGTCTGTTTTACATGGTTGATGAGGAAAGCCATCCCACCCAGACATGGGAGAAACATGGAAACTACACAACAGACACCCAGGGGGTTGAACCCAGAAACAGATGTTCCACAGTATGTGTCAGCTTTACTGGAGGCGACCAAAAACAAAAGTCCAGGAGACTTGATGTAAAGCGCATATAGTTCCTTTAATTCTGACTCAAGCAGATGCAGATACAGGTCATCATCCAGTTGACTCTTTTTCACACGTCTCTGCAGTGCAGTGAAGGTGAGGGGCTTATATACTGAACATGTTGGCATGCATGTCATTGCATCACCTGTTTTACAGCACCTTGTGACTAGCAGTATGTTTTCAATGGCCTGCACTATCAAGAGTTAATTGAGTTTGATCATGTGATCAGCAGGATGGTCTTCCATACAATAGCAGGCGTTGTAAAGAGTACACATGCTCTTCAGTGCAATGACAGCTTTAAATTTGAGCAGACAGCTGAATACTCTCATTTGCTGACTTTTTCGATATTGCCCCTTTAACATTATTAACACACAGAGGACACATAAAATAATGAAGGTATAAGAAACATTTCTCACACATGACATTCAATTTTTAAAACTCCAGGGAGACTAGCAGGAGGCTCCATCAGGTTTTAAGCCTCCTTTACATTGGCATGACAAACAAAAAATGTATTCTGTCAAATGGACAAAAGATTTGAAGATGTGAAGACTTTTTGTCACTCATCAAAGGGACTTCTTCATTTCTGGTCAGATTGCTGGCGAGACACTGTCTGAAGAGAGGAGCTAGCTACACTGAGACTAACACATCTCCCACTCTGTTAGCCAGGTCTGTTGAACTGCACTGAACTGTTCCTGAGTCATATTTTGCATGATTGTTCAGGCCCTTAATGGGTGATCTCACACCTATTTTAGCAAATCTGCCACAATTCTTTTCTTTGTTCTGATTTGGTTCTAATGATGTCTAAACACCCCATCCGTGTTTAAAGATGGAAGAGCCCTTTTAACTCTCCTTTAATACCACCTTTTTTCTTTGTCTAGGACCTCACCAAAGGAGTGGTTAGTGACTTTGAGATTGAGAAGTAAGGCAGTGGGGTCCTAAACTGCTATCACGCCAGCTTTAGTACTTTCTCTTATGGAGTGTCTGTTTGTTTCTCCAATATAACGCTTACTGCAGTCTTCAGTACACCCCCGTGCTTTATTTGCAGCTTGGAGTTTGCTTTTCTGGTGACCAAGACCAAAGTCAAACCTGAAAGCACTTTAAGACATAAACTGGTTCAACTGAAGCTTAAGTCGCAGGTCAATCTGTGGAGAAGTCATGGTAAAAACATAAACATTAAACCATCTGAATACTCAAAAATTGTCGTTGGCTCCATTTTTTGTGATGACTGTGAGAAATAATGAGCTCCAAGTGTGGCAAGACAGAATAATGGTCCTGTGATAAATAAGAGCCCCTGACAAATTCAAGGACTGCCCCGTTTATCAGTCTGTGCACAGATGTTTTACTCTGATGGGTATGGTCCAACACTGCAGAGGAAGAGTGAAGAACATAAAAAGTCAGTAAATAGGACGAAAATATCTCTGGTAGTTCGTCATGTTGTCCAAAGCTGATAGTTGGCAATGATGTTAACTATAATTCCAATGGAAAACTCCCTGCAAGGACAGACGCCACGCTAACCAGCCCCAACTATTTTCTGATCAAATGTAAGATGATCTAAGCTCAGGAGCACAGCTAATCATGCTGTATTTCTGTAAAATAGTGAGAAAATCAATCACATTTGTTTATTTGTAGACAAGCAGAGATACGTATGTAGTGTAAACTTGACTGGCCAGATTATTGGGCAGAGGTAAAGTGAATGTAGGAGCTGTAATCTGTGATTTGTGAGGCATCTCTCTGGAACACCCCCTTGTTTGTCCCAAGTGCTATTAAAACCATGTCACATTTCAGCCTTTGGTATCAGACCTGATGTAATGTCTCATGTAATTTAAGAAACGCATGCTTAATTGGGTTTATTTAAAAGTGCCTTGTGCAATTTTTCTGGGTGAGGGACTGTCACCTGCTTGTCTACATGGAGATTATTTACCTGAAATGTTCTGTAGTATGTCGTTAAACACATCTATCCAGCATTTATTCTTTTCTGGTGTTTCTATTGCTCAAAAATACAATTATTCTCTCTGTGAATAGGGTTGCCTCTCCACAAATCTGACCTGTAATGTTGCCTATAGTTGTCTCCCTTGAAATAGATAGGTTTGATGGAATGTTCCAGACAAAGCATAAACATCTCCATGAAGACAAGCAGGTGATGAACCCCCCACCAGAAACTGCGTAACTTTTAAGGTTAAAGGACTTATGCACACATCGGTCTCATGGGACCACAGCATGCCACGTATCTAAAAAGATATAGATTTTTCAATAATGTTAATCTATTACAGCTATTAATAATTTGAAAGCCTTTTAACTAAATAACCCTGCATTGACTTAGTCTGGATATTTTAATGAGGATATTTACTTAAGTTTACAGTATCACTAATGAGAAAGCACAACAGTGCAGGCAGGGTCCTTTAATTGACACCCAGGGCATGTGGACATAAGCTGATTATGCTAATCACATGTTCAGAGCAAACTGGGTTTGCTTTCTAACAGTACACTGACCATCCCCCAGGTCTCCAGAGGTGAGATCCAAGGAATTAGATATCAGAGCACTCCGCCACATTACACTGTGGCTAATTAATGCACACAGAAAGAACAAATCAGAACCATTTGACCTCCCCATCTTAAAAATAAGTGTCCCAAACCTCAGGGCTGTGCCTGCTGCATAATGGCATGTCCTGCTTCTGGGTGTATGTGTGCACAGTGAGGATAATTACTGCAGGCTAATTGGGCCAGTGCATATGGATCTATTAAAGAGTCTCCCCATTGGTCTCCTCTCCAAATCTGGGCCTGGCAGGTGTCGTGAGGTAGGGGAGGAATCCATATTCTGACTGTTACGTGAGCACATCACAGATATCCAAAAGTGTTCTCGCTCAGCTGGACTCTCTGTTAATGTGTGCTGGGAATAGAACTGCACTGTCCTATTTCCAATTTGGTAATGAACATTTGGATGATGGCACCGTTTATTGTCTTCATTTCCTGTTGCACTTTTCTGGCATCAGAAGCTCAGCTGTTCTTTAACTGTACTTGTACTGAAGATGCACAAATTATTTCAGGCTCATAGGAGCATTAGCCTGAACCTCGGAGGGAATGGTTACCATAGCAAACTGCCAACTATTGACTTCTGACACACACAACGAGGTACTCTAGCTTTGGCCTGAATGGCAGAGAAGAAAACCTACCTGTCAATACCCAGAAAAACAGGGCAATCCATTTGAGTACAAAGTTTGTCCAGGAGATGAATCATGGGTTCAAAGTCCCTATGTCCACATGCTCCCCAAGAAAAATGATTATTCAAAAAGCATGTAAACACAGAAAATACAACTGAGGTGCAGTGAACCGAGTCTCATAGATCCAAATGACACATCTGCAGAAGCCAGTGCTCACGGGTGTTCAAATGCACAGGGTAAAAACAGCCAGGGGAGTAATAAAAGAAAGAAAGAAAGTATTACATTTACTTTCTCATTTTAGATCAGCAGCAACAGTTTGCGGCTGCATCCACTGACTATGGTTTTGTTTTGGACCTTTTCACTGTATATTTGTGCTGTTGACTTGAACAGGTCTTAGCATGTCTGAAAATAAAATGCTCAATGTGAATGAGATCTCACTTATCTAATTCAACCAAAAGTGTGGTTAGATGTATTCATTTTCATTAGTAGATGTAGTAATTTTCATTAGTAATTATAGCTGTAAAGTTTTAGTGCTTATGCCAAATTACTACAAGAACCTGAATACCACATTCGCACCTATTTGGTTCTTTCCTGTGCAGAAATGTATGTCATCATCTCCAAATGAAAACACAGTGAGTCCGCACATTATATCTGAATATCTGTTATGCAAGAACTACATTTGACTATTTACCTCAAAGGAAGAACTTAAATTAGGTCCACTCCTTGTTGTTTTGCGATTGTGGGTCCTTCTAAACTTTGTATGTCAGATGAACCAAATGAGCAGCAGATAGCAACTGGCTAAAGGGCATAAGGGGTTTGTGCAGGGCCATAGTGAGCACAATAGAGCAGGATGACCTTAAGCCACTGTGCATGTGTGGGTATGTGTGTGGGTGTGTGCGACTGTATTCTGCAATGGATCATCTTACAGAATCACCTCCATCTATACAGGTGTAAGAACTTTATAATACACTATGTGCGTTTATGCTTCACCCATTCAGAACCCTCAACCATATGCCATTATAGATACAGATAGGCATATAAGCATAATGCTTTATTCAAAGAAAGAAAAGTGAAGCCAAATTATGGTTGATGCTTTTCTTTGAGCAATTTTGCAGAGAAGGTTGGAGGTAGCCTTTATGCGACAGTAAGTTGTGACTAAATGGCTTGTCTCCCTTGTGAGAGATGAGTTTAATGTATATTCCAGTAGAAATGTTACGGTGCTGGTGTGGAGAGGTGTGGAGTCTTTTTGTTTTATTTTTTCTATTTTTGTTTTTGTTATGTAAAAAGATGCCTATGCTTAAGTAAGAAAAGGCTACATATTGAAAGTCTATAGCAGGACATAATGAGGCTACATGGTTACAACTACATTTAGTTTGGTAGCTCCAGCCCTCAGTTTATTTCTTCTTCTCAATTTATTTTTTAAATTACCTCGTTGATGCAAGTTTTTCTTCCTTAGACTATAGCCTATTGATTTCAGATACTTATCTTAGCTAGAGAAAAGTGGTACAGATCTTAGCCAGAGAAAAGAAATGGTTTGAGAGGGGAGCTAAGGAGGCTATTTTTATTTGGAAAGACAGTTCATCTTTGAAGAGAAATGGTTGGCTCAGAAATCATCTCTCTTCTATTTACAACTCCATTCTCAGGCCTAAATCAAAATAAAGAAAACAATAGTGATTGCCTGTATGCCCAGAGGTGTGACAGCACCCATCAGGGGCCTGAATGATTATGCTAATATGACTCACATCTCCCACTTAGTGCAGTTCAATAGACTAAGGCAAACTTTATTGATCCATAAGAGAAGTTACTTGGACAAAGTAGCTCACACATCACAACATATTACAATAACAGAGAGTTTAAAAAACAAAAAGCCCCCAAAAACTTCTAAATAAGTATGAAAAATCCCTCAGTCGTCCATGGCAAAGGAAAATAAATGTGTCAACTTGGATGAGCTGCGAAACGTATTCAACCAAATAACTATACTAGCAATAAAACTACTAAAACTACTAACTAGCAATAAAAAACAGAGAGATTCATATTAATAATATATAAATTATGAAAACAGACGTAATTATGAAAACAGACCCTCAGTGAGAAAAGTTACATAGTGTGCTTTTTAAAATTCTATAAACTGAGTCATTCTAGAGGCAAAACTATAAAAACTAGGGCATAGCTTTCATTGACTTTAAACAATCAATTAATCAATTAATGTAATAATGAATAGAATTTAATACCTGAATTTGGTATAAATGCGATGTGACATTTCAGCTCTATGAAACCGGGCGCTACAGTGTTCGCTTTTATTACATTTCATACTTCCTTACATGGAGAGCATGATGACACAATTGTAATTTGAATTTGAGCTCTCAAGCCCAACCTGTGGCCACGAGAAGTCATCAAAGAAACAGGAAATGAAGGTTTTTCGCTGGTGTGCTTTTTTGTTTAATGGACAACTATTCCTGTAGATGTGACATGCCACTTTTGAATTACTTTGGACCAAAAACCAGGGACTAGATGCATTTTGCAGACACATCAAGTCTCCAATCTGAGGTGATTTGACAGAAACGACATAACGGACGCCTACTCTTCCATATATGCATATTACTTTGGAAATCTGCTCCAAATATCCAGCCAATTGACCTAATGCTAACTTAAGAAATGAAATATTTTGAGTTATAATTACACTTCTCGTTTGCACTCCTCAAAACTCATATTCAACACACCAAACTAATATTAATTTGAGAATATTCCGCCATAATTGAGCGAATGCCATAGAAAAAAGGAAATGTACCTTGCATTGTATGGCCAAGAATACAAAACTAATTAAATCCCGAGGCCAATTTAGCACAGGCCTCTATTTAGTTCTAATTTGTATCCCCCAAGTCACTGCTCCTGAGACAAAAGGGAAAAGTGTGTGGTAGCCTGCTCATAGCTATCCACCAGACAGACTACTAATTAATGTATGCCTTGGGTTTTGAAATAAATGCAAATCTGAATTATAATTGGAAATTTTAACCAGAGAGACCAGATTTTTATTTTTTTTTTTATTTTTCCTGAGACACCTGTGCGCTTCCAGTTCCTTTTGGCTAATCCATAATCTGCACTTGATACATTTCTTCACGCCTGTAGATCAGCGGCCACTATCTCCCGTTAACATATTCTGAACCGTGTGCGTAAAAATGTGACACCGCCGTCTCCTTCCAAACCTATCTCTGAGACTGTCACAATATGATGGTCGGTCACGGTAATTCATGATGGAATCCAGCACATTTCTCATCCATAATTCCCCTCTCAGGCAAAGTGTGCATTACTGCTGTTTAATAATGCATGCGTCACGTTCAACACACAGAGCAGCGGCGGTGTAAAGGGATAGGCTACGGTCTGCAAACTGAAATTAAAGTGGAAGTTCACCCCTCGGCAATTCACGAGCCCCCCACCCACAGCCTGACACTGCAAGAAATACAATGAATATTTGAAGCCAGTTCAAATCACAGGTTGCTGGACCAATGTATGAATGCTATTCTGGTGAAAACGAACAACTGAATCACATTCTGGTCACTGCTTTCAGACCAGAGTGTTTTAGTTGTGTTCTGCTGCGTTGTGACTACATTACAAACACATTCATAGACTTCAGCCTGCTCCAATGTGGACCACTGGGTCATTTGTACACAGTCATGCCCCACTGGAAGTGTCATCTCCCACCCAGAGTCGACACCTCCAGGCTCTAGTGATGGGTGCGGGTGGGGTGCCTGTTTGTTCGGCTAAGGTACACGCTGTGCATAAAGCTCCGTACACTCCACCACAGGCTTTTCTTTCACTTTTTCTTTTATATTTAAGTGTGTGTTGGATCTGTGCATGTAGTCATACAATATCAGCATTTAT
>JACN01100389.1:0-18802 GCA_000787155.1 Scartelaos histophorus
ATAATATAATATAATATAATGTAATATTATGCATTTGAGTGTTTTAATAATAATTGTTATTTTATTACTATTGTTATTTTATTGTATTTATTTATTTTATTTTTTCATGTATTTATATTTAATAGACTGAATCTGTTCAAAGCAGAGCTCCAGCCTGCAGGGGCATCAGCTGATCTACGCTTTCACTTTCTAGAAGATGGTCACAGTGGTTGGAAAGTCATGTGTACATTTTTGAACTTTAAAATCCTTCAGTCTGGGTTTTTTTTTGTGAAATAAATCTGACCATATATGCTTTCATTTTTACACTACATTTATTTGAAATGGCTTCAGCCTCAATAATAATTGGAGAATAAACAAACTCAAGCAAACACAAAAGCAAACTTGAATCTGTTTATACTGATAATAGAAAATCTGCAACTATAATATCATAATTAAAGGTGCACTGCGTAACTTTTTTCCATGGAACCTGTTTGTCTCCATAAAGATTGATTTGTCTTGATAATTTCACAGTATGGCATTAAGCATGTCCTTATTGATGTATAAATGCAACATGAAACCTTCAAGGCAAAGCAATAACATCGCCATAGTAACAGGCACATAGTGGACCCCTGCCAAAAAAGTTACACAGTGCATGTTTAAGTAAAAGATACACAGACTTGGCTTTAACTAGTGATGACACCTACTCTAGGGATATGTAATTTGAGAGAATCCCACAGTGCAGTACATTTTACTCATCATTTGTAAAAACACTGTCCTATTATGTCTAGCAGGGTTTAGCAGGGTTTACACTGTAGTACGATCCCACTGGAGGCAAAGCTATATATCAGGCAGATGAAATGGCCCGTATTACACCAAAAGTACTTTTTATATTAAGTTTTTGAAAATCTACCTTGATAAATCTGCTATTTAGTGTCTAAGCCTGTCATGATAATTATTATATCGACTTATTGTTCAACACATGACGGATGGAACAATATATTTCGGTGCTCAATATTTATCATGTGTACATTTTCTATATAAAAGTGGGGAGTTTTGGGGTATTTTTGTTGTAATATGATTTGTGCTATAAAGGGCTGAATAAATGACTTCTAAGGCTAATAATTGGTTTATTCTGATATGTATTTTTCTGCATCTCAGCCCTTTTGGATGATATTGTCTATTTTAAAAGTGATTTTCTTGCATTATTGTTATTGTGTCAGTAGCATAAAGTGGTTATTTATTGTATTTACTTGTAGCAATATATCATGATTGAAAATTTGTTACTGTGACAGGCCAAGTGTGTCCTGTTGAGGATCTAAGCATGAATAAAACTCTGGTGACTCAGTTTTAAATGCACTTTTCTGAATTACTGTACTGACCACCAGTCTATGGCTCTCATAAATCAGCCCCCTCCATCTACATTTTGACATGTAGCCCTTTACATAAAGTTTGGACACTCCTGTAAACTGAATCCTTTGCAAGGGAAATCATATTGCTAACGCTATATAATTCCAGTCTTTGTGAGTTGCTAATTTTTCCCATTCAAAGTTTAAATTCAATCCTATGTCATTTTCCACTTTAAAGTAAAACAATTACGTGAGCAGGCAGGTGGAACTTCTCAGTGTCGCCTTTAAACACACACATGTTGCTAACTTAGTGCTAGTCATCCATCCTCTAATGTTAAAGCACCCAGACATGCCGGAGGTTACCTGGCAACCGAGAGAACAGAGAAAACCTCTTAAAGGAGAGGTGACGATGGCGAGGAGCGGCCACTGAGACAGGACAGAGACAGGGGGAGCAGGGGGGACAGTCAGACATAATCAAACACATATTAGAGAGGATACAACAGTAAAAAAAAAGAATAAATGAATAAACAGGAAGAGGTGGGCAGTATTGACTAAAAGATTGTATTGGAAATGTTATTCTGGTGAGCAATGACAACTCCATGAAAATTTACATATTGCACCCTGAAATTGTTTGTATTAATAAGTAGTATTTATCTTAATTTGAGGAGATTCTGAGGAAATGTTCACTATCATCAAATACTCCATTTACAGGTGCAATATGTAACTTTTTGTGTCACCCGCTTGTTTCTATGGATATGTCATTGCGCTGTTATGGAATGATCAAATTACAGATCGTTTTAAAGCTCAAAAATACCTAGAAAAACAGGCGTTCTGACTGTGAGCGTGGTCGCCTCTCCACAGATCTGAGCTGTAACTTGGTCTGGTTTGGTCACCATGGAGATAGAAAGGTTTAATACTATACTGTTTAATACTATTATCACTTTATAATACTATAAAGTGATAATATCTCCATGGAGAAAAGCACTGGACGAACCCTTCACCAGAAAAGATACACAATGCAGGTTTAATATGAAAGAGACTAGTAAAAATCTGATTGTATGGGAAAAAAAAAAACAATTACTATTAATATTAAGATTTATTTTCCAATATTGCCCACCTCGACCTCTAGGAAATCTGGATAATCACTGCTGCTGGGGTGACATTTAAAGGTAAAATAAAAAAAAAAAGAAAACCTGTAAGAAAAATGTGTTATGGAGATATACAATTCAAACATTTTAAATATAGCACAAGAGGGAGTGGCTGTTTGATTATGAGGAGTGGGAAGCAAGGAGGAGAGGTCAAAGGTCTTCGTTGGAGGACATTTTAGACATTTAAACTACATTCCAAATAACACCTGATCCGCCCGGGTGCACTCAGAAAAACCAATAAAGAAACCATAAATACACGTGAGTTTGACTGGGTTTGAATTTCTTATGTGAAATTTAGTCACATAAGGTTTAGTGGAGACATTTTCATAAACTTATCTGAATCTGTAGGTATTTATGCAATATGACCAATAGGGCTGTGATATCTAATAACTAGACTAAAAATTAATCTGAGGTGAGATTAATTTATGTTTGTTCACAAAAGCTTTTGTGCATTTCACTGAAACAAACATATCTGACTGGGCCATCATGAGGCGCAGTAGAGGGTGTGGAGACCTGCCCTACTGGCTAATCTGTAAACAGGAAAAATTACAACTAAAGTGAGAAATTCAGCCTTGTAGACAGCTGTCAACAAAATGAGCTCCTTTGGTTATTTTTGTTTGTGTTATTTTTGGCCAGAGGTGATGGGAGGACTCACCCAGAGCGGGAGCACTGAGGGCCATGACGCCATAGTACGAGAAGGGTCCACTCTCAAACTTCATGTTCTCATTCCCCGCCTCCACCTCCACACGCCCCTATAAGATAAACAGAAATCCAATATAGAACAGTTTTAGTAAGAGTTATAAAGGGAAAAGAGATAACATTTAATTTAATAACATTGCACTTAGAAATTATGTGCACATTTTGAATATGTCCAGGAGATCTAGACTAAATTATGAACAGCATTTTACTGGCCATATTACAACAGCACAGACGATGATCAGAGATGCAGCGATCTGGTGTAAGATATCGGCGCCAATACTGAAAAATTTGCTGGATCTGATATCGGTTTACAGATATTGATTCAGTCGATATTCTGGTTTGTATATAAATTTATGTAATGATGCTTTTTACTGGTCAGAGTCGGCCCATAATGTCATTTAACTTAATTTAAAAAAAAAAAACAAAACATGTAGATGACGTGTAGATATTAGAGAGATGATTAACAGATAAACCAGATTTTTAAACTCCATAAACTAATACCATTTACATATATTCAGTCCTGGAGTTGCCAATCTCTACTTAACTAAAGGTAAAAGGTATAAACTATCTATAATTCTTAACTCATCTTCCACTTCTGATTACAATGTGCTTGTGGTTTAGTAGCACCATGTTTCAGAGGTGTGCTGAATTGCATTTCTAAATTTTGCCTCTAGATGGCAGCACAACCCCAAATCAAAACACAGTGGAGTGACTTGGAGATGCCAGCAAACCTGACTGAAAACTACTTTGCTATGACTCAACAAACTCATAGAAAATGGAAGATATGAGGACACGGGAGGAGGATTGCTCGTCCTGAAATGGCATGTAGGAATGTGTGAACTGCAGCAACAACACGGCACAGTTAATCCACGGAGTTATCCAACCTCCTCCCCCAAAAGAGTCAACTGATCACTCAAAACAGGTGCACCAAAGACACAATAAAGACTAAAGAAAACAAGAGCCTGAGGTGCTGTAATGTGGCCGCTAGAATATCGTTTTGCAGGGCTGTGTTCAAATTAAAGGGCCTATTTTAAGCTCATTTTTGATCCATGTTAGAATATTGTATCACAAAACCATATCTGGAGTTGTGTTTTGTTCCACCTTGTGATCTCATGTTTTAATATTAATACAGGAAGTGCTCCACTGTGTTCTTAAACTGCATAAACCTTTATTATAATAAGTTTGATGATTATAGCCAATCTCTTGCCAATCTCTACTGAACTAAAGGTAAAAGGCATAGCTTATTATTATTTATTATAATAAGCTTATTAGGATTATTTGGATTATGCAGGTATGTATGTTTAAAACAAAACACAACTCCTGGTATGTTTTTGAGGAGGTAAAAGCATTTTAACATGACTAAAATCTTAAGAGTAAATTTTCACAATATATAGAACCTTTAATGCCGGGATAGTAGTGCTAAAGAAATTATGCTATAACTTGTAACTTTTGGTTTGATCCGATCACAGTTTAGTCCTAGAATAGACCTCTTTAGTCCTACTTAAGTGCCAATTTGATGCATAGCCCTGTGTTTCTGTGTCTATGGCCATTTTACTGTTTCTAAGATAATGGTTATTGTCCTATAAAAGGATTAGTGCCATTGGCAGCCAAACAATATACAGCTTACAACAGATAATGCAACAGAATACAATAAACCGTGTAACTAGATACATAATTGTACAAACTGATGTGAGCTTAGAGTAAAGAGGAGGAGAGGTTCACAGCCCACTTCAGAGACTAAATGAATGGGTCACTGAACATTGCCAGTTAGGTGCAACAATAACAGAAAAGTTATTTAGTGCATCTCAAAATGATATCCTGCAACTTTAAATGTGATAAAAAATAAAAAAATAAAAATTCATTAAAGAGGAGGTATTACATGGTATCTGCTACATTTTGATACACTACTTTTCCATCTTCAAAACGCTCAAAGCGCTTTACCTCAGAGAACCACTTTAAAAAATGTGATACAAAAAAATAAAAAAATTCATGACATGATATCTGCTACATTTTGATATACTACTTTTCCATCTTTAAAACACTCAAAGCGCTTTACCTCAGGGAACCACTCACCCATTCATACACACACATTCATACACTAGTATACACAGACGCTGTATGACAGTGGGTTGAGTGTCTTGCCCAAGACAAGAATCATGCCATCAACCTGTGTGTCGTTTTGGATCAGTGGATAATCTCTACCAACTGATCTAATGTTACAATTTCACTTTTATAGGGAATTAATTACTAAAAGATATTTAAACCACCATATTATTACCTTTACTGTTTTGAAAATACTAAAACATGAGCATTGGACAGATTCATACTGCTCACTATAAGGAAAGAAAAGAACCCGGGAGAGATCACTAAATTACTGAAACATGCCTGGATGACATTTAAAACCACTTTAGGCACGTTATAACATGGTAGACAGCTGCAAAGAGCTGATTTTGCGTAATACCTCGTCTTCACATACATCCTAAATATGTCCCTTTACTGATATCCTAATGCTTCTTTGTATCTTGTTTGATCTCATAATAAAACATGCCTGTTGCTTGTATCAGTCCAGAGGTTAGAACGACCCTGGTCTAAACTAAGAGCACTCCACACATTCACACCTCCTGGGCTCCAAGCTGCTACCTGCTGCTCGCACGAATAAAATGAGGTCGCGTGCTTTGCTCAAGGACACGACACTTGTTAAAAGACATGCTAAAACACACAAAAGTACTTACAACCTTTCCCTTTTAATCTCTACAGAAAATAACTGTGAAACTTGTCTAACCAGTGTTCCTTTCTAACAATGTTCAGGCTTTGATTCAAAATTGACCTGAAGGCATTTTGCAAACGTCTTACGGGCATTCAGCCATTTATAGATACTTAAAAATCCTTTGCTCTTTCAAAGAATCTTGTAACTTTGCTAAAAACTAGACAACTAAAGACCTGCTGATCTAAAAGAGGGTGTGGCAAAAGTTGTCCAATTTAAAACAAACACTTCATTGTCTCTATGATCTGACCACGTAACTGCACTCAGAATACTACTTAGTTGTTTGTCTGAACTCCAGTTATTTATAAGGAAATGTGCTAGGAAAAGGTGTATTTATATGGAAAAAAAGTCAGATTAAAGGTCCTATATTATGCAAAATTGACTCCTGTGAACTTCAAGCCATGTGAGAATGTTATCAGTCACATAAGTTATATTTTGTTTCATTCACACATGTTTGAGTAATCCTTTATTATTAGTCTGTCTCCATATCCAATG
Source organism: Scartelaos histophorus (assembly GCA_000787155.1). Classification (NCBI taxonomy): domain Eukaryota; kingdom Metazoa; phylum Chordata; class Actinopteri; order Gobiiformes; family Gobiidae; genus Scartelaos; species Scartelaos histophorus. Next base: position 6,432 of record JACN01100389.1, read on the forward strand.
CTCAAAATGCTCTGTTCCACCTTGTGATGTCATGAAGTGGCAGTTTTCAAGGTAACAACATGCGTGAAAGAAACAAAAGCAAAGAAATAACAGGCAATCAGGAAAACTAGAAAAGTTCCATAGTGCATCTTTAATAATGCATACATTTTGCACGCAGCACTGTATGTGGGAGGACTCTGAAATACAGACTAATTTAAAACCAGGCAGAGGGCACAGTGAGAGGTGGAAATCGTGCTGTAGATGCACTGGTCAGACCTGTTTTTCTAACTTCAGCTCTACAAGTAAATTCAAGTGTTGTTAAGAATAAATTATGTAAGAATATTACATAAAAACTCCTCTGCACCCTGGGCAATAGATCAAATTATGACACTAATACTGTGAAGATATGCACTGTGCAAATACTGTACGACAAACATAATGCTGCTACTGAAAGCCGATGAATAATAAAACTATATTTCTGCACTTTTGTAGGTATAGTTAATGTAATATGACATTTCTCTCATGCTTTAAGGTTGTATATTACGCAAACATGAGTCTCATGAGCTTTAAGCCATGTTATAATGTTGTTACCTCGTCAAAAACACACCTGGAGCGATGTTTTGTTTCATTCATACATGTAATGCTATAATGCTTTATTATTAGTGGTGGTTTTCAACTACCTTTTACTTTATATTCAGTCTAAAATGATCAAAATATATCTAATGTTTTGAGTTTAAAAACACAGTGGAACACATTATGCATTACCATACGACATCACAAGGAGGAACAGTGTTTTCCCTAAGCATAAATATGCAGGATGGAGGTGTGAATGAAACAAAACACAACTCCAGGTTTGTTTTTAATGAGAAAACAGATCAGGAAATAGTGCAAAATGGGCCCTAAGCCTCAAATGATACACCTAAAAACACATTTCAGCTCATGTCTCATCGATTAAAATAATATCTGTCTAATGTTGGCAGGATACTACAACATACTATTGAAATTTGAAGTATTTAAGTGTTGCTATAATTACCAATGACAAGACACTCAATGATTAATCTGACATGTGCTGAACCTGTAGTTGTAGACATGCCCAGGACAAAGTTCAAATGGTTATGACTCACCAAAGCGTGACTGAGAAATGTCTTTTGCAGTCGTCTCTATGATGTACTATGGACTGAAGGATGAGGCCCATTTGACTTTCATGTGACAATAGTAAACTTTATTCTTACAATGTCCCAGTTAACCAGGTGAAACTTTCAAATATGTGATAGTTTCAAACGTTCTAAGCTACGTTATAGAAGTAGGCCTACTGAACTAAAATTACTTTTTCAAAAACTCAATGTAAATGTAAAGATAACTAGACTTAATGTAACAACAAAGTCTTTTATGGCACATTTTAATTTCATGTATTATTCATTTCACTCCATACTCAGTGGTGTTACGCTACACCATTGGACACACCTTTTCATTATATGTTTTTTTTTTTTTTTACTACTTTCCATATTCGTAGCAAAGAACAAAAAATTATATCATATATTAAAATCCTTATATTATCCAGACTTGCTTGTATTCACTATCTTGCTTCATATATCTGATGTCTTCCATATGTATATAAAATGTATAAAGCGCTAAGAAAAAAGTAAAAACATTGAATGAAAGGGTGAATCCAAACTTTTGACAGGTGCTGTATATATATATTTCTGAATCACATCATTATTAATACCCTGGCGCCAAGTCATTTTAATTTCATGTATTATTCATTTCACTCCACACTCAGTGGTGCTATGCTACACCGTTGGACACACCTTCTCATTATATGTTTTTTTAACTACTTTCCACATTCTATATACATACAAAAGACATCAAATACATGGACTTATGTAATAAAGAACAAAAAATTATATCATATATTAAAATTCATATATTAGCCAGACTTTGCTTGGTCCATTTTTATGTATTCACTATCTTGCTTCATATATCTGATGTCTTCTATGTGTATATAAAATGTATAAAGCGGTAAGAAAAAGGTAAAAACATTGAATGAAAGCGTGACTATTGACAGGTGCTGTATATATATTTCTGAATCACATCATTATTAATACCAAGGCGCTGACTATAATTCTGCTGCAATGAGCCGCTGCGGTGGAGTCGAGTGTGTAAATATAAAAATAGGTTTAATGCCACACATACTCTGCTCAGTGGTCGGTAACCGCGTGCTTGTTGTAAAATGAGTAACGGACTTCAGTTAATGGATGATGTCAAAGAGCCTTTTCTGTTGAATAAGAATGTGCAGAGTCACTGAGTCAGACGCACAACAATAGGCTTCAGTTTAAGCCAAATGAACGTGCATTTTTCATATCTGTGCGCCGTTAGACAGAAGGAGGAAAACTTGTTTCAACGAGAAAATTGTTTGGTTAATGACATAATTTGGGGTTGCGACCTTGTTACTACTGCTCAAAGGATAATGATCTATTTCTTCAGCCAAAAAGCACAAAGTCTCAAAAATTACGAGATAAAATGAACAAAAAGGAATGAATCGATAGTTGAATGGTCTAAGCTTGTACACATAATCCAGACTGTGTAATGGCCCCAGCCTTGTGAGATCAATGTCTGGCTTTGGCAATTTACTGAATGTCTCCCACCACTATTCACCCCCTGTTAAAGAATGTCCCTTTGTAGATTAATAAAAATGTGATTCAAAATGTAAAATGTAAAAAAATGTCTAATTCTAATTAATTTACATCTGTTAAGTCAAATGAGAGAATGATGTTTACTCAAACAGTGATGCATAAAACCAGAAATACATAGATATAACACACAAATAAATATTTCTTTCTGTAACAATAAACAAAACTAAATGTCACCTGGGTTTTGCTGGTGTCCGAAAAGGAGTGGGAGGAAGTAAATAAAGCTTATGATCTATGAAAAGATTGTGCTTTACTTCCCTTATTGCTAAAACATATTAAAACATTAGACACAAAAAATTACTTGGACACAGTACAGTAAAAAATAGAATAAATTATTAAAATTAAGTATAAAATAAGTGATACATTTTGTCTATTTATTTATTTATTTATTTATTTATTCATCCTCCTTCATGAGAGACGTGTCTTATTCTCACAGGATTTTCCATTCACCAGAGGAAGAGTAACTCACAAATGTCCTGATGTAATCTCTCTGGAATGTGCCACGTTTATGTGTTTAGACTATGAAAAACATTGGATCATTACAAACTATTAATCACCAGAACTATATATATGTCTCTGCTTTTCCCAAGAATCTTTCAACAGCGTTTCCCATTGACAGAGGAGACGAGGTGGCTCCCTGTAGTTTATCCTCCTTATATCGTCTAAAACACACTGGACATTATATTGGGATGACAAATCAGAAGATGGGTTCATTGTCTGATCACTATATCAATGTAGAGATATATTGAAAAAGTAGTTTTTAAGGTTAAAGGTCACAGCTGTGTTATCAGAGCTAATTTGTTTAATCAGATTTTGAATTTCAAATGGAGCTGAATGTCTTGTTTTGAAATTTGCTACTGAAAAAAACACGTATGAGCCGATTTTATTCTGAATTTCAGTTTATGCTTTCCTATTCCTATATGTTTTCCCATTCAAATAAAAAAAATCAACTGAGACATAAGGTGTCATTAAAAATTCAGAAACAGAGCGGGGAAAAAAACTATTGTGTGCAAGTCTTCAATGCATCATTAAAAAAATAAATTCATATCTATCTATATCTAAATCTAAATCTAAATCTAAATCTAAATCTATATCTATATCTATATCTAAATCTAAATCTATATCTATATATTCAAAAGTACTCAAAGGAAAAAGAGGAAAAAACCCAACTGCTAACAACTAAAAAAGGCAACAGTCTCTCCACACACTGCATGAGATTATAGTACGTATATAGCTTCAACTCCAATTGGTGGGAAACTATGGAATAACACTGCAGTGAGTGGAAAAAATCCAGAAATTATTTAGACAAACAAGATCAATACGCCATTCTTTCTCATGTATTGTATATGACCACATCCTCTATTTTTATTTCAGAGGCTACTTCCCACTGAGTCAAATTTATTACTCACAAATATTAACAACGGCTAAAAGGAGAACTACTGAGAAGCCTTTTACGTTAAGTCAATTTTCCGTCCACGCTGACTTCAAATGCCACCCAGTTTACAAAAAAGGTCCCCGTGGATTTTAACCAGTGGGGGGTCCCAAAGTCCTCCTCGTGGGGAAGAGCTCACAGTAAGAGCAGAGAAAGTCAAAGTCATCCCTGGATTACTGCAGTGAGATAATGACTGTTTAAGGCAGGCCGAACTGTGGGAATGGAGTGAACGGTAATACTGAGAACAGGCCCGGTATGTGTGCACGCTGGAGTCTATAGTAAATACAGAAGCAGGCCTGTCAGGACAAAAAATGAAGTGTGATTTATGGCAACAGTCAAATTTAGACAATAAGAAAAGCTCTTTATTCCACACTAGAGATAAACTGATCTGGGTTTTTTCATGGCCAATGCCCATGCCAAAGAATACAGAGTAACCAATGGTCAATAAGTGGAGAATATTTGATTTGTTTCCTTAAATTATGTAATTTAAATTTAAAACAAACTCACCCACCCCCCTTTTTTTTAATCACAAACCTATAAAAGAGCGGTGTAGTCTTTTTTGTGCAGTTACCTCTTCCCTAACCCTAAGTGTTAATATAAAGCTTTGTGTATTTTTAGGCAGTGTTTAAGCATGTGCTGGAGATTTAAAGCAAACTGTCAAAGTGCTAAAAAGTCCACATATCAGTCCGATACATTGGTAAACCGATATATATCAGTGAGAGGTCTGGCACCAGGTTGTCTTTATGGAAATGTGATTGTTTTTGCCTAAAATGTGACCTAGTATGGCATTAAACTATCTTAACTGAGGTTAGCCAATGACGCCACCAGGCCAAGTTACAGGTCAGATCTGTGGAGTGATGGAATAAAATGTTTACTTCAAATACTCTGAATTTCAAACAGACTTCCTTCAAATCAGGAAGGAAACATTTGCCTGAAACCCATAACAAAGAAGCTGAGTGACCTAAAGAGAAAGTTTACTTACTGACTCCCAATGTGGATTTATTGTATTACATCATGTAAATCAAGAGTTTTAACTTATCTAACTTTTATGCAGTATGGCAAAAGGAAAATAAATGTGTCAACTGGACAAAAGTTATTTAAGTTATTATCCAGTTAAGTTATTTATCCAGTTGACAAATTTATTTTCCTTTTGCCATGGATTCTACCTGGACGACTGAGGGATTTTTCACACATTTTATGCAGTATGTTACAAAGGTAAGATACTGTTCCAATGTATCTGCTAAAGTGAAGAGTATCTGATAGAACGTAGTGTATAATGTTAAATGTAAAGACCCAATGCTTAAAGGGAACATAAGGATATACAGTACAATATCGTCATCTTATTTACACGAGATATGAATGTATATTGTATATTCCAAAATAAGTGCTGCAAATTACAGCTGAATTGGATTGGTTGCAATGATTAAAAACAAAGTTTCCTGTGGTCTGGTATATTTCTATAGTGGAGGGCTCAGAACTGTAGGGGAAATTGAATAAACCTATTGACTCCTAAATGTGTTGGCTGTATTACATAATGTGGATCAATATTTGAGTGTCCCATATATGACCTGGAAAACCACCGCACAGCACTTTCTGAAAAGTCAAGTCCACTCTGCATGAAATTTGTATGAGCTGGTGCTGGGAAAAGGACAAGCTAAAAAATTAAATACAAAATATTGATACTTTGCAGCTGACGTCTTCAACCTTCCCTGGGGATGTGAAGCTAACTGAAAGCACTGCTCTGTTAGAAGCGCTGTTAGACTTTAATATGAGCTTTATTTTAACCCAATCTGACAAGAAAGAGCTAACATGGTTGGAACTACGACAGGGGAGTTGATTTGTGCTCTTAAAAAAAGTCTCTCAGACATACAGTAAAATTACAGTTTTACAGTCAGTAACTCTCGCCTTTTTGTGGAAAATCAAACTCCTAAACAGGACCATGCACACCTGTATTGATCACAGGGTTGTGTTATGTTAAGTTTGTATTTTTTCTTGAGTTTCCAGACGAACATACAACTTTAGAGATACATGTAGAACAGCTTTATGGCAAAACTGGTGTTGTGGTGTATGCGTAAAGACAATGTAATTTTTCTCCAGAAATGATATAACAAACATATTCAATGACGAACTTCTCATTTCAATGATAGTTAGATAAATAGTAATTCCATGTTAAGAGCTACTGAATATATTTTGTCAACATAGGTCCAAAGAATAGTTCAAATATACGGTCTGATGATTTTCAACACAAGAAGTTACCAATGACAAAACATGGTACAGTACTGTGGTTAACTTTACTTCCTCCATTTTAGTTCCCAACACAAACTTCACTACAGTTAACAAAGTTCAAGCCCATAGATGTGGTGCTATAATGGACCAAATGAACAGCTAGTGTCTCAATACAAAAAATTCACACTTGATTTTGATACAAAGGAAGAGGCTTGACACTTGATAACGCACTCAGAATAGCACAAATATGGATTATTAAACAATCTCTTTCTACATGCATCTCTATGGTGGAAAGCTCAGCAGTTACCATGGTGACACAATGCAGCCTTTGATCAATACAGGCGTTCATGGTCCTGTTTAGGTGTTTGATTTTTAAGAAACAAGGCAAGAATAACTGAAAACCTGTTGCTTGATTCTGCTCAGTGTGTAAAATAAATGTCAGATTAAAGTCTAACTTGAGCAACAGGGCAGACAGAGCAGAGCCTACAGTTAGCTTTACACCCTCAGGGAATGTAGATGACAAAAGCAGCAAAGTATCATTAGATCAAACCCATTAACTATACAAGTTTTATGTCAGTATATACACTTGTTCAAATAGAGTATCTAGTCTGGGTATCAATTTTTACATAACCACCACAGACATGAGGAGAAAGGCGGAGGATGGAGAGGAGGCGTTTAGAAGGTCAGAATGCTAAATCAGGTGCATCGTTTTTTCTCTCTGGGCCACGCCAGCGTGAGACTGGCATTTTGAGGGACTCTGGGGGGTTCATTAGAGTCTAGCGGGGGGTCTGCTCCATGCAATTTATTTTTAAAACCACCTTCTCTTGCATCACATGAGACCGATAATACAGCCAGATAATTGTTTTGACAAACAATTTCAAGAATAGCGATTAGCAAGTTGCATATTTATATATTTAGGTAAAAGAAAGCATTTCATTTTATATATTTTGTGCATTTTAAGCCAGGTTATAATGTTGTTAACTCCTCAAAAACATACCTGGCGTTGCGTTTTGTTTCATTTACGCATGTTTGAGTAACACTTTATTATTAACCTGTCTAAATCTCCAAAGATCAAAATGTTCTGCTCCACCTTGTGATGTCATAAATCAGTAGTATTCAAGTTAACAGCTCCTTTTACCTTTAGTTCAATATTTGACTGGCAATTCTAGGGCTAAAATTATCCATATGATTCTAATGAGGGTGTATGGAGTTTAAAAACACAGTGGAGCACTTCCTGTATTACCACATGACATCTCAGATTTTTGTGAAAACATGTGAGGAACAAAAACATTATAACAGATCAGAAAATAGCATAATATAGGCCCTTTAAAACAGTAATCTATTCAAATAAATTATGGGCAAATGAACCTCACTGGACAATTTAATTTGATGTTTTATGTGTAAAACCTGCAAACTCTGTGGTTTACACCTCTACAAAAATATGAAATCATTGTGACTCTTGCACGGGTGTTTACTTTACTTTTTAGATCACAAAGTTTTCTCGGACTTGTTTAAAACAAGCACTCTGAAATTAATCTTAATTTTAAAGCAACACCATGTAACTTTCTGGAGGCGGCAAATTATCTGCAAGATTACATAGAATTAGAAAGTTAACACCATACTTCTCCCAGGAGGTAACAACTCTAAATGTCATACTTAGGAAAATTACAGCCAAAGGATTAAAATTTCCATGCAGGCAAAGCAATGGCTAAAAAAGCGACACACTGCAGCTTTAAAATGACATGTTTTTTAAGTTCATACCTGTAGGATGAGCACAAAGTAGTCGACAGCTTTGCCCCTTTGGTAAACGTAGTGATGGAGCGAGCGTTTATCATTGTCATTATACTTTATTTCCTGGATGACGTCCGGATGCCGCAGGATCCTCAGTAACACTTTGTCTGAGATCTGAGATGGGCTGAACAAGCTGACCTCTGCAGGAGCAAGGGAAAAACAGGCCGTTAGTTCAGAAGTTACATTATAGTCCAGGCATTATGGTGGGTGGTGTACAAAAATGATCAAAATTATCACATTTAGATCTGGACCTGTCACAATAACACATTTAAAATATCATCATATGGTAAGATAATCCCAGTAAACCCCCTTTTGTATTGGATCAAAGTTATCACATTTAGATCTGGACTTGTCACAATAACACATTTTAAATATTTTTAGTATATTTTTGGTAATATTTTTAGTAATATTTTTAGTAGGATAATCCCAGTAAACCCCCTTTTGTATTTATAAATGTATAAATAGTACAATAAAACACTAAAGTTGTCAATTATGCTATTCTGCATCCCTATAGCCGATGAATTCAAGAAGACGGACTGTTATGTTGCCATGTTTGTTTCATTGCTGATGTTGCCACTGCATTTCCTTTGGGTCAATAAAACTATCTATCTTTCCATCTTGTGTTATGTGAGTTAATTATTGGAACATCTATTGAGATTCAGTTTCAAAGGACTTTGTTATTCCCACTGTCTAACCCTAACCTAAAGAAAAAATCTTGTGAAATTTAAATCTAAACTGTGAGCTAAGAACTGTACTGGCTATTTGTAAAACGTGTGCATTAGCAAAAGGAGTGTCTGCTGCACTCCGGTGATATTATGAGCCATTTTAACAATAGAAATAAGGTTTGGTCTAAAAACACAGGACTCTACAAGTTAAATACTGTGCACTAGGTTGGCCATTTTTCATAATTTTACAAAGAAAAGGTACACATAAATATTGAGGCTTAAAAATGTTATCAATTTAGCATATACTGAACGAAAGGTCAATATAGTAATAATCCTGACAGGCTTAATGCTTGGTGCTTTTTAACTGAGACGACTACAGCCAAATACAATGGCCATAAATGCATATTGTTTCTATTTTTTGTGGTAAATAATGCCAACAAAAAGTTAGCTCTGTCAAAAAAAGTCTTCTGAAAGTAAAATAAACTTGAAGGTTTATATTAAAATGTTCATTTCAGTCTTACAATATTAATCTAAATACCAAAATGTTTAAACACACAAAGACTATATTTGATAAGCAATAGAAATATGTACTAAGAATAAATAATTAACAAAGTCTTCTGCAATGTTCATGATTTGATAGATACAAGAAAAATTATTAACTGAATTTCTGAAGTGCCTTTTGTGGACGTGGATTTCTCAATTGTGGAATGACAAGTTGCGGCAATGGGAACAGCCGGCCCTGAGTGACTTGGTCTCCACCCAAAATCAAAGCAATAGACTCCACAGTACAAACAAATTGAGGACTGATATGATGTGAGCCGATAAGTGAGTGCTGCAATGTACTTATTTACCTAGTTAAAACATCAAGGAGTTAAATAGATGTAGCTCAGAGTACTTCAACTTTAAAGGGCCCGTATTACACTGTTTTCTGTTCAGGCCTGTCATAGGGCAATACAGGAAGTGTCATAGGGCAATACAGGAAGTGTCATAGGGCAATACAGGAAGTGTCATAGGGCAATACAGGAAGTGCTCCACTGTGTTTTTAAACTCCATATATCACTAAAATCATTTGGATCATTTCAGCCCTGCAAATCTCTACTAACGACATGTAAAAAGAAGCTGTTAATTTGGAAACTTTCATAACATCACAAGGTCACTAAAATTTTGGATCATTTCAGCCCTGCAAATCTCTACTAACGACATGTAAAAAGAAGCTGTTAATTTGGAAACTTTCATAACATCACAAGGTGGAGCAGAGCATTTTTAGATTTGGTGATGTAAGCTGACTAATAATAAAGGATTACTCACACATGTAGGTAAATGAAACAAAATAACTAAACTGGGTATGTTTTTGATGATGTAAAAAGATTATAACATGGATTAAATCTCACAGGAGTCAATTTTGCGTAATATAGGGCCTTAAATTGAATATTTTCAGTTTTCTGTCGTCATCTATTATAAGGCACAAAAAGACAAAAAAAACAGCCTATTACAACATACTAATTGCCTATGAGTAAGAACAGCCACGTCATGCAAACCAACGACTAAAACTAAACCGTCAGCGCTATAAATATGCCAAGAGAGCGGATTGCGACATTCTCAGCTGCAGTGGTCCGGCCTGGCTCTTCTCCACACTGTTCCGGCTTGGTACGCTCAGATACATGATCTAAAAATGAGCTACACAAATGGATATAAACACGTCTGGTCTGGCGCGCTCAGACTTGTGAGTGGAGTCAGGTGATGGGGTCAGGAGCACACCCAGGATCACGCCATTGTGGTTGCCAGCTTAAGTCCCGTCTGACCACTAGTACCAAAACATACTACTCAATTACTGTATGTCTACATTAGAACAGGCAAAAAAAAATCTAGTCAATTAAGGTTTTAACTAAACACAATGGAGGTTAAAGGGCCTGTATTACACTATGTTATAATGTTGCTTCCTCATCAAAAACTTACCCGGAAAAACCTGAAATCTTGCATTTTTAAGCTGAGTTCCTCTCTCAAACTGGAAACACTCTGTTCCGCCTTGTGATGTCATGCGGTAATACAGGAAGTTTTCCACTGTGTTTTAAAACTTCACACACCTTCACTAGAATCATTTGGATAATCTCACCCCTGAAATTGCCAATCTCCACGGAACAAAAGCTCAAATGTAGCTGTTAACTTGAAAACTACCACTTCGTGAAATCACTAGGTAGAACAGAGCATTTAGACAGTTTAGTAATAAAGGATTACTCTGAATGAAACAAAACACAACTCTAGGTATGTTTTTCTTGAGGTAACAGCATTGTAACATGTCTTAAAACTCTCAAAAAGGACCTCTAACAGTGACGCTCTTGTCCCGGAAGATAATTTTCCACTTATTTTTCCCATAGGCTTTTGAAAAATGTGAAATATTTAGAGTTCAAAGACATCGCAGAGGGCAACAGTTATGTGTAACTAATTTCCATAATGCGGTTGCTTTAATGCAAAATGCTTTGATAACTTCATGGTTTATAAAGTTTCCAAAATAGATTTTTAAATAAAATGATAGATCTTGTGTTAGTTATGCTTCAAACTTTTAATTTGATTTTTTTTCCTTCAGAAAGTCTATGGAAAAAATGAATGACGAGTTTACTTGCAGAACCGGGGAGCGTCTGAGTGGATTGTCACAGCTGAACTCCATTGTATTAGTTACAACGATTGGAATGAAATAAATAGTTCTGTAATTAAAGCTGCACTATGCAACTTTCTCATGCACCTGTTTCCCTCTATTCATGGGATTCAGACAAACAGTTCCTTCCTGATTTGAAGGACTTTGTGAGGATGCGATGAGGACTTCCCCCATTCAAAAGATATAATATTTTGTTTTGAATTGTCTAATTGCTATGACCACGGAGGATGATATCACTGCTGTGCCAAGAATGTTCCACAGCATAGCATTAAACTATCATGCATTTATTCACTAACAATACTTTATAGCTAAAAATCAACAATTAAATCTGTGAGGGTGTTTGTCTCAGCACAGATCTGACCCGTGACTTGGCTCGGCATCTCCATGGAGACAGATAGTTTAATGCCACACTATGGACCATTTCAGCAAGTGGCAAAATTTCCACTAGAAACTTTACATTGTGCACGTAGGAGCTATAAAGTTGTGTTAAATTTGATTCTATGTCTGGACAAGGATCTTATGTTACAGAGGAAGTAGTCAAGGTTACAAGATCAATACATATAAATCAGCCGGCTAAAGGGACTAAAATAATTGTCAGATAAAATTACAACTGACCAACATTTGTCCAGTTGTCTACAGGCAAGTGTTAATGACCTCCTGTTTATGATGAAGTGCAGCGCTGAAATAAATATGGCCTGTAATCTTACCTGTTGCTAGGAAGCGATGAGCAGCGAGTAGGAGCTGAGAGGAAATCTTCACTTTAGATTCACTCTCGTGTTTAAAAGCAGAAAAGTCCCTCTTGTTTTTATTTGGGGCAACCTTTTTCCTGGTGCGGTTATCAGCTGATGAGACAAGGACACAAAAATAGCAGCTGTTAAAAATCTAAATAAATAAATTGTAAATTAAATTAAATAAATTAAAAATAAAATAAAATA
>KN511015.1:0-32762 GCA_000787155.1 Scartelaos histophorus
AAAAGATATATCATTTTTGTTTTTGGGTTGGGTTTTTTTTCACTTCACAAATAAATTTGCTTGTGCACAAGCCCATGCAGATGCAATGCAACTCCTCACTTTTGTGAGCTTGGGCTTCCTGAGGCCCATAGAGCTTTGATTAATCAATTAATACCCCTTTTCTCAAGGTCTTTTTATAAACCTCATCATTAATAAAAGTAGACATTCAATTAGCAACCAAATCTTGATTGCCAATTTTGTCATAACACTCTTCCATTCTCTGCCTCAGTTTTCTGTTATATAGTTGGAGGTGTGGTGTGGGTAGAAGAATTAACTAATTTCATTAATCTAATTGTCATGGCTTTCAACTACCTTGCTAATAAGTACAAATTAATATGATTAATCAATTTGACGACATAAACTCATTCAATTACAGTTTTTCAAAGGCGAGTGGGTGTGTTGGTGTGATAGGGAGGTGAGCAGCCGAGCAGCTTGCTCTGAGCTCAGCCCAGCCCCCAAAATTGAAACCAAGTCAGGCAATTAGTCATTGAGAGTGATTTTAGTGATCTAACTGGAGACTGTATTAACTCACTGATAAGTCAGAAGAGAAGAAAAACAATGCAACTAAAGATAACATGTTAGTGATGATTTCATTTTTACCCACATACAGTTCTTCACACACAAGCTAAATCAAGCTTTTACCATAACAAACTTAAAACTTAAAAAAACAAAAAAAGGAAAACACGCACACGCACACGCACACACACACACACACACACACACACACACACACACACACACACACACACACATATATATATGCCGAAGATATATCACATATATATTTGCCGAAGTTGTATGCACAAAAAAGACGATATGTCATCCTATTGATCCAGACACTATCCCCTTTACTGTAATTGTCCTAAACTCATCTGAAACACATGAAGACTCTGTGGCTTGTTTTCTCTGAAGATGTGATCTGATTTGTATGTTTCAGACCCACACCTCGCTGACAGGGAATGTGCTGGCACAGCTGTTTGTTTGATGCCCTTTAATGCTCTCTATCTTATCAGCAGCATCGGCCTATTCAAACTCAAGTGTGATTGTCAGTGTGATTCTGTTTAGGGCTTACATTGGGAAAGGTTTATGGAGGACTGTCTCTAATTTGTAAAGTGAGGTATTATAGAGCAGACAATTAGAGCGCACTTCGATTGGTGTATCGAGGCTTGGATGCTGACAGTCAAGAGAAGGCTTTCAAATGTCATACCAATTAATCTATCCAGCCATCAAACAATATTCTGGAAACAAAGTCAGGGGGGCGATCAATCCGCATCACTTTTCTCCTCACCGGGTTATGGGAAAATTGATTTGTCAAACAAAGCATTTTGGAAGCAGTGCATGGACTTGTTCGGGATCCATTAGCCTCCATTGAGCATTTTGTTTAACATAGGATTTTCATCACAGAGAAAATGCAGTGTCCTCAATACTGAGAGCCACAACTTTACGATTTCTTTGTTCTTGCTTTGAGAGCTTTAGAAAGTGCTGATAAGGACTGAAAAGGCCTTAAAATATATTTAGATTTTTTTTTCATTCCAGTTTTTAACGGCAAATAGACACTAATCAGTCCTCTTCATAAAATCTAAAAGGCCCATATGTGCACTATGGGGCAATCCTGAAAAGGTTGTTGAAGAGTACCCTGCTTGTGTATTGTTCTGAGGCATAACTGTATCACATTGTGCCCGTCATGCTGTTTTAGAGAGGGAAGCACTTCCTCTATGGGATTCCTCCACCCCCATCCCCTGATAATGTATCTCTCCCTAAAGGCTAGGCCTCTATGACCTTGTCTTATTCATCGAGGGCGTCTTAAGCGAAAGAACAGAATCCTGAATGGGCCATTTCCCCTCTTTTAACACTCCTTTAATGTCATCAATGAAATATGAAGTCATTAGACGATATTAAAACACTGCTGACAAACTAATTAACGGCACACATTAAACAGGACGAGCTTGATTAATCCGCTTTAACGATTCTTTTTAAGTGGTTCTGGTCAAAATTAATACCAATTTACTGGTGATCTTAAGGAAGAAAATACTGTAATGTGCATCATATCTCAAGGGCAAATTGGGCAACCTAGAGTACCATCTACTGTTTCTTTGAGATAATATAGACTTTGAGATAATATAGTGTACTATAGTGTAGTAGTGTGAGGCTAAACCTCAGATCCTGATTTTGTTAAATGATGGACAATAAACTACAGTTTTTATTTGTTTGTTTGTTTTTACAATTTTAACTTATTTGCCTTGGTTACTTCTAAATGACATAGATCCACAGCAGAGTGAACAAGCATGTAAGGACCCTTAGAGAGCCAGTTTTGTTTACGCTCCTCATAAGCGTGTTTTTGTATGTATCAATAACTCCCCCTAGTGGTTAAAGCGGGCAACACGGTTAGACGAAATAGATCTACGACTCTTGTACCCGCAACTACAAAATAGTTTAGTAAAGCATTAATTTAAACCTATAGTTAATATCAACAGATCATTGATGGATGAGTATGAATTATTGTGTCTTTCTATCTTAGGTCATGAATAGGTCTGGTGTTAATGGCATGGGCTTATTTAAATATTTAAATACATATAAACATATACACATAAAATATGTTATAAATGACTTGATTTTCATTTAAAGTATTGATTATGGAATCAAAACAAAGAGGGACAAAATCGTGACGCTCCCATCCAGTGTCATGACGTGTTTCCGTGGCGGAGGTGTGCGCCGTGCTGCTTTGGTGCTTTGCCGCAGCCTGTTAGCTACATCAGCTCCACTTGGATTCGCGTAGTATTTTTTCACTTAGCGAACTTAAAGATGTATATATCTTAGTTGATATTGATACACCCTATTTTAATATAATGATGTGATGAATGGGTTTGTAACCCGTGACTTAAAATGTAGGTAATTCAGGTAGGTCAACATTAGCTGTTAGCCTCGCTAGCTTCCAGACACCGGTTGTGAACGAGCACAAAGGCCGCGTTTTCTCTGCCGTAATGTATCCTTCGTGGGGGAATTACGGTGGATCACAACAGTCCCAAAATTATGGAGCTGCTAACAACACTGGGAATGCCGCTGGGTTTGGGGGCTCAGGCGGCGCCTCCATCTTCACCAGCCTCCAGGAGCAGCACCTCCATCAGATGCAACAGCTGCAGATGCTCCATCAAAAACAGCTCCAGTCAGTGCTGCACCACGGAGCGCCCAGCGCCGCCTCGTACCAGCCTGCGCCCATGGTCGGATATTCAGGCTCTCCGTGGAAACCTCCTGACACTGACATTAAAGACAGTGCCATTGGGCCTCCGGCCTATTTTTCTCAAAATAACTCTACCAATCTCACGATGAGAGGGCCCCCGACCCAGCCACAGGACATCCAGCCTCCGCCGCCGTCTCAGCCTCACCCAGCGGAGTCTCAACCCGCTCCTCCACCTCCAGAACCCCCTTCTGTGAAAGTTAAAACTCCCGACCACAATGCACCCAAACCCGCGCCCCCTGCCCCTCCCAGTGATAAAGCCACATCTCTACAGGTAATAATCTTGAGCACATCCTACCTGTTATTTAACGCTTTAACTTTTAAAACAACTCACCTGCCTGGGCATACTATACATTCAAATTGGTTCATATATGGGCATACGTCATATCATATACATTAATAATACCAATAGCATTATAAAAATAGTTTAATACAATTTTACATTACCCACAGGATCAACAACAACAGTGGTACAAGCAACATCTTCAGGTTCTGAAGATGAAGCAAGACAGAGCCAAACAAAACCAGAAGGATGGTGGTAATGCAACAGTGCCAGCACCACCTCCCACCTCGGAGCTCCCCAAAGGAGCACCTCCCCCTCCTCCCCCTAAAGAGGAACCACCGGCCCCACCACCTCCACCACCTTCAGAGGTAGGCAACATTTAAACTTCACTGCAAAAATCATTCAATCTTTTTTTATTTTGTCATAATGGGATTTGTGCACCCAATCTATTTATGTAGTTTTCAAACCTAATAAAATTTTCTTGAAGTCACAATTTCAACCGCTAATTTAACAAATGAATGAATGGATACAGATGAAACTTAATTCTTTATAAAATTATTTCTATTATATAAACCTCAAGTAAAATTCTGTACAGTGTTATTTTTCCTACTCCTTTTCCTTCTAGGGCCATTCAAGTACTTTTTAAGATTTAGTGTTTTTATTTTTCCTTTTTAAGGCCTGTTTGGATAGTTATTATTGTTGTCCTGACAGGTGTATGCCTTATGCATGGAGATAATGTGGAGAAACTTGAATCAATGCATTGAAATAATATAATAATATAACTGCTGCTGGCATATTTAAAACAAAAAAAATGTAAAATCTGACCCTGCTTTTACTGAGAGAGCTGGCTCTGGACTGTGATTAGTGACTGGGGAAAAAACAGCCACTTATGAACCAATGGGGTCTCACAGCCTGTTACAGCTCAAAGATTGACCAAAATGAAACATCGGAATACTATCATCTGCTGGTAATTTTCATGTTTTACAAGGAATATAAATTGTATTTTAAGATTTCTGCACTAAACCATAAAATTCACACCTGTCAGCAGATTATAAAACTATGGATTCACAAACAAACTCAATACAAATGTGGGATATGGATGATTTCAGATCTACAGATACATAAACTTTGAACCCTCCTTCACAAAACACATGTCCCAGTATTGTTTTTATTTGTCCATTCAGGGACTGTGCAATCATAACTGGAGACATAGAGCGACAGCATAATTAAGAATAATCCAGAACAGTTTTTATTAGAATGTGGATATAATTGATATAAAAACATGTATTGCTCTGGGAAATATTTTACTAGGGCACATACATCCTGCTAATTAAACTACTGCACATTGTTTGTTAAGTTGTTGTGTACAATTTTGTATAATGTTTTTGTATCATTACGGTAAACTGTCATGTGGGAGAAGAGGTGATGTAGGCTTGTGGGCTGAGCTAACCGTAAGGAGGGCTAAAGTAGGGCCAGGAAATAATCAATCTTCTAATACCTCCTCTTTAAAGTTGCAGCTTTTCTGGTGAATGGTCCGTCACCTGCTTGTCATATGTCATTGTTTTGCCTTGAATGTTCCACAATATAACATTAAACAGCTCTACCTTACATTTATTCAAATACAGGTAGTTTTATAGCTCAAAAATCCCTAAGAAAAAATAGACATTCTGACAGTGAACAGGTTTGCCTCTCCACAAATCTGACCTGTAACTTGGTCTGGTTTGGTCTCTATGAAGCTAGAAAGATTTAATACTGTTGTGTGAAACATTTCAGACAAAGCAATGGAATTTCCACAGTGAAGAGTATTTGATGGACTCTCCATCAGGTGATAGCTTCTTGAAGGCAGCTGAAACATTTTGATTACAAAAACATTCTCCAAATGACTACCGTTGAAAGACTATGCTGGTCAGTGTTGTTCTATCTTGTCACTGATAAAATACTGACTTTGTTACATACAAGAGCAAATCTGTGCTGTCTGGAAGAGTTTCTTGAAAGTCCAGCCCTTAATACTGTACACTGTCTGCACAAATCAACATGTCTCAGTGCTTTGATTCAGGTAGATGAATTCTTCTTCTCATTTAAATGTACCTATCAGTGTTAAAGATGTTTTGCAAATTACATTGGCGGAGTTAGTGCATTCACAGAAGGTGTAACTAATGCAAAAAGCAAAGCAAATCAGAACAACCCACAATCAACAGATTTTCAATGTATGTTTACTTACAATGGAGACATATTTGTTGGCCTTTAATGCAATCTTTGAAGTTGATATTTTAGAGCAGTTAAGGATTTTGCTGGTCATTATTTTTCTCAGTAAATGTATTTATCGAAATGAAATTCAATAGGAAATCAACTTCTGAATGTCTGAATACTGATGCTGTAATCAGTTGTGAAAAGACCATTTGGTTAGGTGCTCCTTCCTGTCCTAGAGCTAAAGATGTGTAGAGATTTAAAACAATTGAAACTTGTCATTTTCTAACAAGACTAAAAGACAATTGTTCGATCAAATAAGTTTGAATATTTTACTTATGCTTGGTGTTCCAATTGCACTACACACAAAAACATAGAGCTTTCAAAGACGCATCCTTGCATGCAACAATGTCATTGTATGGCTTTCAATAACTCATTAACCTGAGGTGTATACAATGGAAAATACAGAAAATAAGGCTCTGAGAGCCTTTGGAACTAGTCCTTCTAAAGTATCAGTACCAGTATTTTATGTACTTATTTTTTAATGATTGAATGAATCATTTTCAGTAAGGCGCCCAGCACCTTCTTCTTGTTTTCTACATATTAAATGGTTTTTGGTTTGATGATTTGGGGGTCTTCTCGTCAATATCATGTGAAAATGTCATATAATGACAATAACAGCCTTTTAGAAGTATATCTGTTGAAAAAAGAATATGTATCCCGAATAGTTCGAATATTATTTTTCCAGGGCAATTTCACATCAGAGTGATTGCATATAAACATATATATAATTAATTGCATGAATTTTCAGAGTGAAAATGTCAATAAAAACATCTACACTTACAGAAGTCCTAGCAACCCTGTCCAACAACTTGTTTCATATGTGATATTTGTAATGTTTTGTTTTTCCGTACATGTTTCACTGCTCAATACAGTTTGAAGTGATTGTTAGTTTTCTGAGTACACATAATTTATTTATTTTTTTTAAAGAAGATGGTCGCTTAAAATATAATCAGCTTTGGCATTTGTTGATTTTTTCATATTTTTTAAGAAAAACAATATAATGGAAAATGAGAAATTATAATAATTTTATTTTCCTGTGTACCTTATTTGCCATCACAATATCCTGATTGTAAGGCACAAGTAGGATAAAAAACCATTACTAGGTGTGTAACAGTACATAAAAATCACAGTTCGGTACGTACCTTGGTTTCATTTTCGGTACAGTTTGGGAACAAAATGCAAAACCATTTGTTGGTTTAATAAACACATAAACAACAAGCAGTCTTAACATGTTTTAACATACAAACTGGAAAATCAAATAAATGCAAAGGGCTGCTTGGTAATACTAATAAGTTAAATATTTTTTTCTTAAATAAGCTACAAATGTATGAAATATTATACTATATATTAAACTTTTCAAAAAGTAAAGCCAGCAAGGCCTAGTCGTACTTCATAAGAACTTTTTTTACACTGTAAAAACAAGTTTTACACTGCATCAGGTTATTAATTAAAATCTTTTGCATAAATAAACTCAACTTTACAACATATAACCTATAACCACTATAGAAACACATCAGCCCATTTGATTCTAATGTGTTCAATGCAGCTTTGCGCACATTAGTTTATTTTTACAGAGAGAAAACTTAAAATCGCATAGCTAATTTACATAAATTATAAGCGCTGAAAAAAATTAAAAAAAATGGCTCCTTTTGCACTGATGTGATCAGCTTCTGTGGGACTAAAGGACGTAACTGGATTATAGGTGTTCTTGCTCATGGTGAGTCTGTTCTGTGCGTTTATCACGTTGGAGATGGCCGAGCCTCTGTGTAGCTGCACATGTTCTGGCGGAATGTAAACACACATAAATTGTGCAGTCTCACTCGTGCACAGGCCTGTACCAAACCGAACGCCCCGTACCGAAACAGTCCGTTATGAATATATGAACCCCTAATCGTAAAAATACGCTAAAGGCTCTAATGGACTTCTAGTCAGTGGCACCTCATGTTGTCTGAAGCTCCTTAGTCACTCCAAACTATAGAATTTATCAATCTTCATAAACTTCATGCCCAGTTCTATTTTGTTTGAAAAAAATGCCTCTTTTGAAATAAACTTGTCCATTGTAGTTCATAACTTCTGTAATGCCGTTAGTCTCTGTAACAGAGTTATGTACAAGATGTTCAGTTTATCTTTGCCTTGTTTCCGTTCAAAGCCTGAAACTCCTCAGGATCCGGAGGAGACTGCCCGCCTACAGCAGCTGCAGGCTGCTGCAGCTCAGTGGCAGCACGTGCAGCAGCAGAGGGCTGGTTTACAATACCAGGCTCTCATGCAACAGCATGAGAATCTTCAGAAGGTCCTCGAACAATATCAGCAACTCATTCAGCAACCTCCAAATCTTCAGGTGTGCACTATTGTCTTTATACCTAATTAAAAGAGAACACACTATGAAGTACAAAGGCTTGTGTGGGAATGTGCTTTTTATGGCTCTACCAAGTATGCTCACAAAGGTTGTTTCATTACTTGTATTACTACTAGTTTAGCTATAATGCAGATCTGAATTTCAGAGCATTTTGATGTAAAATGTACTTCATAAAACAATGGTGTTTTTGATATTTTTTGTATTTTTATTTTACTAGACTATGTCGGCTGAAATGCAGTTGAGACATTATAAAACACAGCAGCAAAATTTTGTGCCATTGTATCAAGAGTGGGACCGGACCTTCATATTGTGGTATGAGCAGTTCCAAAGCTATCCCCACAAAGACCAGCTTCATGACTACGAAAGCCAGTGGAAGCAATGGCAGCAGCAGATGAATGCCACAAACGCTCACATTCAGGAACGTGTGGCCACCCTCACTGCAATGGTTCCCTATGCTTCAACTCAGTATAATAGTGGAACTGTCAGGCAGTTTAACCCTGAGCCTGGACATGATCAGTCAAATCAACAGTCAGTAAACCAAAGTGCTACTGCTACTTCCACTTTTAACAGTGCTGGAGGTACACGGTGAGTCTTTATTATTTACATTACTTTCCTTTAAAATTCTGCCAACCCATGTATTTTAAAACCACAAGAAAACAATTCTTGTTTTCCAGATTTGATCAAGCGCAACAGGGATTTGAAGAAGCCTATGACGTTCCAGAGCAAAGTTTTGATGGTCCCTCCCGATTTGATGTTCCCCCAAGATTTGGTGGTCCAGGTTTTGAAGGTACTCCAAGATTTGGTGGTCCACGACAACGCTTTGATGGTCCACAACAACGGTTTGACGGACCACGGCAACGATTTGATGGTCCACGACAACGTTTTGATGGGCCTCAGCAACGTTTTGATGGTCCTCGCCAACGTTTTGATGGTCCACGGCAACGATTTGATGGTCCTCGGCAACGATTTGATGGGCCTCAGAGATTTGATGGGCCACCACGGTTTGATGGGCCTCAAAGGTTGGACCAGCCACGGCAACGATTTGATGGGCCTCAAAGATTTGATGGGCCTCAAAGATTTGATGGGCCTCAAAGATTTGATGAGCCTCAAAGGTTTGATGGGCCTCAAAGATTTGAGGCTCCAAGGCAACGATTTGATGGCTCATCAAGATTTGATCATCCACCACGAGGCCCCCAACCTCAAATTGGCTCACAACAAAGACCACCTGCTCCTCCACCTCGTCTACCCATACCACAACAAGAAAAGCAAGTTGGTCCTCAAACAAAGGCTGTACCTGCCAGCAAACAGCCTATTGAGGAACCTAAGACTGATGAAAAGGATAGTGCATCAAAATCAGATAATGACTTGACAGATGACAGCATGATTGGAAATGCAGGCTTTTTTGTTCAAAAAGATCCAATACCACAGACACAAAAAAAAGATGATCTGTCTGGAGATGAAAAACCCCAAACTTCTGATGACAAACCTCCTGTATCAGAACATCCAGATGTGGCACCTAAATCTGTTGCACAAACTGCTCATAAAGATGAATTGCAATCAAATCAGTCAACTATATCGCAACAAGATTCCAAATTATCCAAGCCAGCCCCACCAAAAGCAGATTCTTCAATGCCTTCAGCTGGAAGAGGTCATGGACAGCCCCAGGTACCCATTCGAGGTCGGGGTCGAGGCCGCGGGCAAATGGAAGATAGAATGTTAAGCGGACCAAACAGTTCATCATTTGAAAGGGACATAGATGATCAGCCTTATGATTATGGACAGTCTGATGCAGAATTGCCTTTGCCTGAAGACCCTCAGGATTATCACTGGCAAGATCATTCACGTGTGGAGTTTCATGATAGTTTAGAACCAAACAATGAAGAGTTGTGGATGCCTGATGATCAATACTACCCACCAGAAGAAGAATATTATGACAACCCAGCAGATCATTATAATGAAAGAGGTGGGCACCCAAAGATGAGGGGAAGACCACCAATGCCAAGGGGGAGGGGGGGGCCTCCAGTGGGGATGGGTGGTCCTCCGATTGGCAGAGGACATCCGCCTTTCATGAGAGGAGGACCCCCTATGGGTAGGGGAGGCCCTCCTATGGGCAGAGGAAGTAGAGGGGGTCTACCAGTGGGTAGAGGACGTCCACCCATGAGTAGGGGGGGTCCACCCATGTCCAGGGGAGGTTCAGTGATGGCTCGGGCAGGCCCACCTCGTGGTCGAGGGGGTCCACCTTTGAGCCGAGGAGGGAAACCAATAGGTAGAGGTGGCCTACAAGCTGGAACAGCCCACGCAGATAACCTCTGGGAGGATTCAGAGTTTGCAGAGTATCCACCAGAAGAAGACCAATATTGGGATGAATGGGGACCTCCTATGGGTTCGAGAGGTATGAGACCTCCATTTCCACCTGGACGAGGTCGCCCACCTCGGGGACATCCACCCTTTCCACCGGGCAGACCACCTCATCCAGCTCATAGAGAAGTGGCTTCAGAGCATTATGAAATGGACACTGAATTCGGCCCCATGTACAATGACCCTCATGGACGTCCAATGCATTCTGAAGTAGGAAGAGGGAGGGCTCCACCATCACACCCTCACGAAATTGGTCATCATCAAGAAGAGTGGTACGATGAAGAGGCAGATAGACAAATGGCATATGGAGGACGTGGCCCTCCTCCCACTACACATGAGATTATGGACAGAAATGATATGAGACGGCCTGTTGATCGTGAAATGGGTAGAGGCACATATCCTCCAGACAAAGAATATGAACAAGATTTAAAAGAGGGGTTTGTTGCAGATTATGGGCATGGAGAGAAACCATATCGCCGAGCATCTGATTATCCTCGAGATGTGTATGAATCACAGTGGGAAAGAGAAGCTCCTCTGCCTGAGAGGAGATATCCACCTCGTTTGCTACCACCAGAGGTGTACAGGGATGACCCCTGGGCTGAAGAGAGAGATCGAGGTTACCCGTATTCTCATGATGAGCGAGACCGGCCAAGAGGAGAACTACGAGTAAGGGAATATGGAGATGAACCTCATTATCGACAGGATGATCCCTCTTATTCTGTTGCACGCGCTAGACTATCCCCCCTTCCAGAAAGACATTATCCAGACTATGAACCTAGGCCTTATCAAGAAAACAGAGATTTAGCAAGACCATCACCTGCTGTTGTGGCAGTTTCAAACTTACCAGAAAGCTCAATTGAACCTCCAACTAGTGCAGGTGGTCTGCTGGCTCTTTCTCAGAGGCAACATGAGATCATCTTAAAAGCAGCTCAAGAACTTAAAATGATTAGGTAACCCATTTGATTCTGTACATTACTTATCCTAACTTTGGCTAAGATTTTGAATTTATATGTTGTTTTCTTCTCCAGGGAGTTACAGGAAACAAAGCCGTCTAGTGTGGAGCCTCAACCTGTTCCTATTGCTCCTGAGACATTACCTGAGCTTCCTGCTGGTCTTCTTGGTCTGGAGATTCCACCAGATATTAAAAATGTGTTAAAGGTATTTTTAAAGTTTGAGTAAGAAGGTATTTTACTATAATGGTCCAAATAAACATGCATTTTTTCATTCTTTCTCAGGGTATAGCTTCGCAAAGTACAACTAAAGAATCTCTGTCTGGAGAAGGCATGGCTGCTACCACTGATTACCAGCTATCGCTCCAACCTCCAGTTCTCCCAAAGACTGTGGATTATGCACATGGACATGGTATGGTTAATGACCTGTAATTAATGACTTACCAGTTCCTTTGTAATGTGAATATTTTGTTTCTTGATTTGATACTTTTAGAGCCTGGAGCTACAGTTGAGAAAATATCTTATGGTGAAAGGATAATTTTAAGACCAGATCCTTTGCCACCTGAAAGAGGCTATGAAAAAGGTACTTTTGACAAAATAAATACTGACTGTAGTTAGTAGTACTATTAAATTACTTTGTTATAGAACCTTTTTAAGTCTGATCCTTTTCTGTGCATTTTGGATTGTAGAACCGCTTGGTTTGAGAGATCCTTACAGCAGAGACATCTATGAAAGACGGGACTCTTATTTGGACCGGCGAGAGTACAGTAGAGAGAGAGAGTACAGAGAAAAGTTATCAGAAAGAGAGAAATATGAGCGAGAGCGGTATCCACCAAGAGATGACAGGTAATTTTATCCAGAATAAAATACCCTTTTTTTTCATACTTCTATTATATTGTTTCTTATTTGCTTTTTTATTCAAGCACACAGTGTTTGACTGAAGAAAGGTATTGCATCACATTATGTAATGCACTGTAATAAATCACCTGCGTGTCCTTAGAATTTAGTATTTACTATAAAACCTTTTTAAAGATCTGCAGTGCCACGCTCAGGATACCGAGAGAGGGAGAGGGAGAGAGAGAGGGTATTCGAGAGCGAGACCATAGTGGCAGCCGCGACCGCGAACATTATGGAAGATCTGACTACGACAGAGCACCTTACAAGCAATCCAGTTTGGAACGGGAGCGTTACAGCCATGGACTCTCTCCTCAGTGTATGTTCAGTTTGTTTATTGTAATACAATTCAACTGAATTTTATAGCAATGCTATTTTATGTGTTGTCTTATGTCTTTTCTGACCATCCACAGAAAGCATTAGTTTGGCCCATGCTCATTTGTGTGTCTATGCAACAAAATTATAGATGTTAGAGTTATAAAACACATTAAAATGTCTGTAAATATATGTACATTTAAGAGTTTTAAGGGAATGCAGAGCAAAAAGTATAACAGTCAATATTTACTTCACTACACATTTCACTGAAATGTACAGTACATTTTTATATTACATATTTTATTGACTTTTCTAGTGGAACGAAGAAGCTATGAAGATCGAGTCCCTCCTCCTGCTCCAGTGTTGCCACCTTCAGCGCAGCCTTCATCTCGACTTGAAAAGAAACCAGAATTAAAGAACATTGATGATATTCTTAAAATGCCTGGTAGATCGTCTCGACCCGACAGGGTAATACTAAGTGGTTATGAATGCATACTGTAATTCTATCAGATCTGTATATAACCAGTATTCTTTTGTTCATCATGTTGTTCTGTTTTTGATAGATTGTCATCATCATGAGAGGTCTCCCGGGTAGTGGAAAAAGTCATGTTGCAAAGCTCATTAGAGTAAGTCAAATGTTTAATGTTTAAATTAGAGTGTGGATCAGACCAATCTTTTTTTTGTCGGAGAACAGCTCTCGTCCGACAGAGCAGTGATCAAATCCAAACCAAGCCCGACAGGCATTAAGATATTTATGTCCGACACAGTTAAAATCACACTATTTTCATAGGCCTACTAATGTCACTCGTAGGATATTGTCTGACTTTTTTATCAGTCAACTGAAAAAAGGCATTTGGAATCTCAACATAGATGAGCGGAGCGCATCAGTGCACGCACATGGGGCAACAAGTGCACATTAGCACCGGGCTGACCCCAGTCATGTTTTTTCAATTTTTTTGTTTTTATCACAAAAACAAACACTTGCATTAAGTGCAGCAGGCCCATTGGCTACTTACATGATAACCTAACCTGTTCTCAATTTTAAATTTCTTATCGTGCTGATGTGTCCGAATCCAACCCGAGCCCAAACATAAGTTCTAAATATTTGTCCATGACTTTGGTCAGGTTTCCATGCTCTAGTTTAAATGTGTAAACATGAATTTTAGTAATTTATTTCTTCTGTGTTAAGGACAAAGAAGTCCATTGTGGAGGTGCACCACCACGGGTTATTGTTTTGGATGATTATTTCATGACGGAAGTTGAAAAAGTTGAAAAAGACCCTGACACTGGGAGGAGGGTTAAAACTAAGGCAAGTTCTGCAAATTGTTTCAACAAGAAGCCGACTTTGACACTTGAACAAACAATATTAATTGTGAGATTGTTTTCATCTTTAGGTTTTGGAATATGAATATGAGCCAGAGATGGAAGAAACTTATCGAAGCAGCATGCTTAAAACGTTCAAGAAAACCTTAGATGATGGATTTTTTCCATTCATTATATTAGACACAATTAATGACCGCGTGAAGCACTTTGACCAGTTTTGGAGTGCAGCAAAGACTAAAGGGTTTGAGGTGTGACTTACTTTATTCTTATTTTTTCAGTTTTTGTCTTTTTTGTCAATTTGAGTCTTTTTTTAAAGGTATATCTTGCTGAAATCACTGCTGATGTTCAGACATGTGCAAAGAGAAACGTCCATGGACGCAAACTAAAGGATATAACTAAGGTAAGTTTGAGGAGTTTATGGTACTTCAAAAAATTCTTATTTCATGACCACTAAAAATAATCTTTTCTATTTTACAGATGGCCAACAACTGGGAACCATCTCCAGGTCATATGGTGTGTTTAGATGTTCGCTCCATTCTGCAGGATGCTGCTATAGAGGAGGTAAGTTTTGCAAGATCCTAAGACCTTTTAGAGAGTTTTGCTTTTGTACTGATCACATGTTATTTGTTACAGGTGGAGATGGAAGATTTTAATCCGGATGATGAAGTTAAGCAGCCCAAAAAGGAAGAGGAAGAGGAGAGTGATCAGGTAGGACCTTCATCCTATTTACTTGTTGCCTACCATTTTTTACACAGTTATTGTAAATATTAAAAAAAAATTGGAAAGAAGAATGAATGAATGAAAAGAAAGAAAAGTGTACATAAGAAGGCATCTGAAATGATACATATGACATGCAAATCAGATAATCCACTGTGGTGCCCTCATTATGTAAATATGGTGAAATGTAATCTTGA
The DNA here is from genome assembly GCA_000787155.1 of Scartelaos histophorus. Classification (NCBI taxonomy): domain Eukaryota; kingdom Metazoa; phylum Chordata; class Actinopteri; order Gobiiformes; family Gobiidae; genus Scartelaos; species Scartelaos histophorus. Next base: position 14,918 of record KN511015.1, read on the forward strand.
CTTTTATACTCATCAAAAATAAACTGATGGATTTTGGTCAGGTATAAATGATCCCAAGTTCCTTAGGCTGTTTATATTAAACAAGGCCAAAAAGACAACCCCTTGTCTGCATTCTTGATGAAAATCCTTATGATCATATCAAATCATAGTTATTACAGTGTGAACAATACATACAAATCATGCAAGATATTGGATATTCCACAATGTGTTTTCTTGCTAGAAAGTTGGCTGACCCACCCAATTAACACTTGGACGGTAGAGAGTGTAAAATTCTGATAGAGCAAAAAAAAAAAAAACCTGCTATTATAATGTGAAGGAAATATTCATAGATTTAGAATATACAACTTTATTAATATACTTTATTAATATTAATTTACTGGACCATAACTCAAGTTCAGTTATTCTAAATATTGAATCATCATGGTATAGCCAAGGCGTCCTCTTCTGATTACACATACAGAAATGTCTCCTGCAAGACAGGACTGCGTCCTTTGAAGGCCAATGACACTCACCAGATCAAAAACTTTTATTACTGGCAGTGCTGTACCTTGATGTGCACTGACAAGTCACTGTGTGAACCTAACCTGGTCCAGAGCAGGTTTTATTCCTCTAACCCTGTGTTTATTCAGAGCCTGGTCCTGGAAAGGGAGTAATCTGACATTTCATGTCAGAAGTACTTTCAGAAGTACGATGATTAATGATTTTTTACAGTCAGCTCAGTTTCCACTTTCATACATTTTATTTCATTTTATAATAACTCTTTGCTCTCAGAATCTTCCTGACTTAATTAGCTATTTGCTTGACCGAATAACTGAAGGTAACAATTTTGTTGGTTTGATTGAAGAATTGAAGAAAAAGTTTTAAAATATTTAATGAAATAAAGTATAATTACAAGATAATAATACAATGTGTGTTTAGGCATCATACTATGAATTTCAGAATAATGTTACATATATACATATAATGTCAAACCTGAATATGACTTGACTAGAAGAACATGACCTCCTTTGCTTTTCTAAGATGGCAGCCGCCCCTTTTCTCTTCAGCTAAACTCAGATTCATTGATCAAACTGTACTCCAAACCTGCTGTCTTTAACACTGAGTTAGTGCTGTCTGAGTAGGCTAAGTGAAAAAGAAATGACCTCTGGATTAGTTGAACCTGTTTTGTGAAACAGGCCCCACATCATGGGCAAAGCCTATGCCTGATATTATGTACAGTGGTCACACAACTATCTGTCATTTTTTTGGAATTTCGTATGAAATCACCATCTGAAATATTGCAATATGTTTTTTTCTTTTTTCCTTTAACTTATTTGGAAAAAAATTTGGAGGTAACCATAGATGTTTGGATGACCCATTGTGAAGATCCTGATTCCAGATTTGAAATCACTTTTGTTTAAATATAATCCCAAAGCCTTGTAATGAATAGATGTGGTAATATATACCACTGGAAGCTTATCAGTTTTATTTGGTTCACAAACTGTGGTTGATGAAACTGGCTGCCATAAATATGTAATCCACTGGAGGGCGTCATAGCCATATGACATATATACGGTATGTTTATAGATTAGCACGTGTATATTTTACTGAAAGTTCTGAGATATTTCAACAGTTTGCCCATGTGGGCTTAACTGTCCAAGATGAGAAATGGGGAAAAAAGCACCAGTGTTGATTGTGATTTAATACAGTTTAAAAACACATTTTGTTGGCAGTCTTGCCAATATCCATTTTGATGCAAATTTCCTCTGATCTACTCTGTCTTGAATGTTGCATCAAAAGAACAGTTTTTACAATTTGAGTATTTTGCAAAATATAAAATGATCCATAATGTTAAATGATGATGTTGAACTGTAGAAAAATGTAGTATGTATTGCAAACTAAACAACTAATAATTGAATGAACTTATCACTTTATTTACACTTCATTTGGACACGCCAGTACAGTATTTAATATAACAAAATGTTTAACTTAAATTTTTAAAAGACAAAGTGAGTTTTTGCTTGATACTTTGACACAAATAAAAATTTGAGATCAAGCATATACATTTAATTTAAATGTATGTCATCTGTATTTAAAGGAATTATTAGGGAGCAAGATTTAAAGAAACCATAATATAAATGTTTAGGAGTTAGTAACTCAAACATGGTTATACCAGACACAGAAAGTGCTGGTGTGCCAAATAAATCTGCTTTTATTATCTTTTATTGTTGTCGTTTGGAAACACTATGTGGAGGCTCCACTCAGGGACAGCAGCACTGCTGATGTCCCTGAGTGGAGCCCTAATACATGCATAATACATCCCTAATACATGCATGTACACTTTTATTATATACTTCCATATATAATATTATACAATATCAATGGAAGATCAGCACAAATCTGTCTTCTTCAATGAACACACTGTGACTGTTGCATATGATGGTGGTAAATGTGTGACAGATTCTTCATCATGAGTACCACCACAAGAAGCCACTAAATCTGCAGGACTGGAATTTGGATAAGTATGTTGAGTGAACCTAGTTCTGCCTAGAATTGGAAAGCTACTTTAAAAACATTGCTCCTTATTTCTTAGGTGCTGGATAAATTCCCTATCATCCATGAGAAAAGAATGATTGGATGTATTGATACTTTGCAGCTGATAGTATCACACCCCCAGGGAATGTTAAACAGAGCTTTAATTCAACACAATCTGACCATAAAGAAACAAGCTGTCAAACAAGCCCCTCTTAAATAAAATTACAGTAACACACTACCCAGCCCACAGTTGTACAACTCACTTTTTTGTTGAAAATCAAACAGGACCATGATGCTTTTGATCACAGGCTCCTGTATGTTGTTTTAAATATATTTTGTATTTTCTCTTAAAAGGTTTTTTTGGTAGTGTTTCCTAACGTTTGCATTGTGTCACCATGGTAACTGGTGAACATTCCATCATAGACATACATGTAGTACACCCAAGCGTGATGTGACTGCAAAGTATCAGAATCACAACCACTGTCAGAGGATTGTTATCTGAATCTATAATGAGAAATTAAGAAATGTGATTAATTGCAGCTCTTGGACAGGGACATTCTGTGAACACGTCACATGAAGCAAAGTTACTATTTACTTAAGTGGTTTTACTGTTTTTGTCTTTTGTTGTTGTCACCATGTTCTTTATTTCAGCTGTAGCTTTCCTCCCTGTTCCTCCTGTCCCAGTTACGCCTGGAGATTTAACTCTACAGTCTTCTTTTATGTAATATAGGGATACCTACCGAAAAGCAAATGGGAGATGGACACATCTGAAGCAAAACTCGGTATGACCCACCTGTTTTATGTTTTACACATAGTACTTTGGTAGAATGATGATCATATTGTTCATCGTATTTTATGCTTTTAATTAAGACTTAATCGTAGGATAAAAATGGCAATGTGGATAGTCGAAACTAGTAAATTCCAAAGGCCGACAATTCAGGGTGAGGGTCTTCATGCAGTGTGAATTATCTGCTAACCCACTCTGTATTTTAGACCTCCACAAACACAAACCCTGAGACATGCTAATGGTTCGGTTCTCTCCAATGTTAATGTTCCTACATGAGTTTCAAACTGTGCACTATGAATTCATCCTTAAATATCTAATTTCATTCACAGTGCAAAAACTATGTTGGGAATATGAGTTTTATCAAGTGTAACAATTACATTTTTTTTATGAACCTTACTTTTCTGTTCTAAATGTATAGAATTGATAGAGGCTGAATAGGCACATCTATCACTGTGCACATGTGTTACTACAACTGTTGGATTCAACAAGTCTACTATTGTTACATTATTGTGTGCCTTTACTTTAATTTATCAGTTGACATTGACCATTCATTACTGTACTAATAAAAAAATTCCACTTTTCCTATTACTTATACCTTAGTTAAACCTTATGCACATCATAGCAAATGTCATCATAGTTTAAAATCTCAACCTGCGCCATAGACGGTATTGTATATAAATAAAAATGCCAACTTTAGTCCAAAATCTTTTGAGTTTGCATGTTGACTTCTCTTTGGCATTAAATAATGATGGTATTAATTTTGAACAGATCGGTTGGATGGTATAAACATCAGTGGGAAGAGGAAACGTGATGGTGACCACTCTGGGTTAGAGGACTTCCTCCAGCTTCCAGACGACTACGCCACACGCCGCTCCCAACCAGGGAAGAAGAGGGTAAACTTGCTTGGCAAATAAGTCATTCCAAATATCATTTTAACTTTGTCCTGAAAAACTTTGCCGTCGTGTCTCAGGTGCGATGGGCAGATTTGGAGGAGCAGAAGAATGCAGATCTGAAACGAGCGATTGGTTTTGTGGTTGGTCAGACAGACTGGGAGCGGATAACGGACGACAGTGGGCAGCTAGCGCAGAAAGCGCTTAACCGCACAAAGTATTTTTGAAGAGGGCATCTTTTATCAACTCAACTAATGGTAAGCTCTTCATTTTTGATGAAAGCATCAGTCATTGTTTAATATATAAAAGAGATAAGAGCATATTATTCAACATTCATTTTAAATGTAAAATTTTATTTTTAAGCCGTACTTCATAGTGGTAGTTGTTATGGTTAAAACTGTGAATCAAAATTATCTGTTCGTCTTTCATATTTATGAAATAGATTGAATACAGTTGAATTAAATTCTTGGTGTAGTTGATGTCAACTGTCACCTGATCTGTGGTATTATGTTTGTATTTTTTCAGCTAATGACTTTCCATTTTAATTTAGGTCATGTGACGACATTGAAGCTGCCCTCTCCTGATGTGATTGTTACTTTCTTTAACCAGAATTAAATTTAGTTTTTTTAATGTCTCTATTATATAAACTCATTCTGTTTATTTCATTTGTATTAAGTTTTTTGCTGTTTTATATATTTCATGCTCTCAATTGTGTTTCTGTAGCAATGTCTCTTAAAAATGTATACTTGAAAACACAATAAAAGCTACACAATTATGAACCTTGTATAATTTTAATTCCACTGCCTTTTATTGCGTTATTATTTAAAGAAGATGCATTAGAAACCTAATAATTATTTTACATGTTCATGGTAAACCGCAACATTGATCAAGTTCCTTTGACTTTCTATTCAAAACTGATTGTTGCTGACCTGTCTCTGTCATTTCACTGAATCTTTTTTTTTTTTAAAGTCGTGAAATACATTTTAAAAAAAATGTTGCATATTAAAACAGCTGTAAATGGAGATTTATGCGTGGGGATAAGTGATGGGTAAAAGCAGAAATGATCTCAACACTCATCTACAAAGCCCTAAAGTAATACAAAATTACTTAAACATGCACAAATCATTTAGAATAAGATTAGATAGAGTAAGATTGGTGATTTTTACCCTTTTATAAGGGTTTTCCCTCAATGTTTTTATTAGATAATATGACTTACTGAGTGAGATGGTTTAGTGTAGTGTAAGAAGAATAACAACTAATATTGGCAAAAAAAATATATTTATTGTGATTTGATTTTTGTATCAAATGGCAAATATATAACAAGGCCTGGTAAGTCAGAGTGGCATTCTATTTTGGACATTACATTTGAGATGAATCCAGATGAATCCTCCTTGGTGCTATTTGCGTTACATGTTTGGACTTAAAGGTGGCAAAAAATTCAATATCATGACATAGTATACTTTGCTGATCTTAACTTGGAACAATTTTGGTGCATAAGCATTTTTGCAAATCGACATGTTGACCATCCTTTTGCATTAACTCATTATGTCCAGTTACACCATAGTAATATGTCTCAATATGTGTCTCGATATGGTATCAAGCTTAGTCAGATCTGTGCCACGGTGACCCCACTCAGTTGTATTGTACATGTATTTTTGAGTTGTAAAAATACATGTAATTTATCAAATGTGTAATATAAGTTTAATGGCAATGCTGTGGGACATTTCTGACAAAGCAAAACTATGTCTATGGACATAAACGGGTGGACACACCAGAAAAGTTGCATGGCACACCCATAAACATTGCATGTGTATTGTAAACGTGGCCTCATTTGTTGCTTACCCTGCTTTATGTGACTTCATCTTACACTTACACATTATACCAGAAACAACAAACAGTCTAATTTTAAATTTTTTCTTGCTTTTTAAAAATAGTTCAGGACATGGCACTGGTGCTGTTCATTGTATATATTTTAAATGTATAATAGCGATTTGAGTGCATAGAAATGCCTCTGTTGGGTGCAGGGAATTAACCTCTTCAAGGACAAAAAAAAAAAAAAAGATCTTTGAGGATCATGAATCATTTTGTAGAGAAGAAGATTTGAGCGCTGAGAAGATCAGAGCAAGTCCAGTGGAAACACAAAGGAGCATTTCCTGAAGTGAAGACGGCCTTAATAGACACGAATACAAGCAATGCTTGAATGTAATTGTGCCTGAGCTGTTACACTGCTCACCAGAAGACAACTGAAGACTGCAGGAAACAAACTTATTTGGATACAAACTTTATTGGAGTCATCCTTTTTGTAAGTATTAGCATTGCAAGAGTATTTGATTATATTTGTACAATTAACATGCAGGTCTTTGTAGCTCACAAAACTCTTGATTTAATTATAGGTCAAATAGGACTTGAATGTCAAATATGTGTTGTTGTTTTTCAGTATATTTTCATTCTTTGTATTTGCAAAACCAAATAAATATTCTAACCACAAATATCACAGAGTGGTATGAACAGTTTCTGCTATTTGTATGCCACCTTGGAGCCTTTTCTTTGAGGTTTGAGCTGTATTGCTGCTTATTGTTTTGGATGTGTGTGTGTCATAGACTCTATAGTCTATGGTGTGTGTGTGTGTGTGTGTGTGTATGTGTGTGTGTGTGTATCATGAGACTTTGCTCAACTGTTTCCTTAATGGGATGAAAAATGCTACTGAAGATTTCTTGGGCGGCCGACCATGATTTATTTAGAAAGGAAGTTTATTTTTTTGTTTTTTCTCTCTCTTCTCTCTCTCCACTTGTGTAACAGAATGCAAAAGCTCCCTGCCCCCTTAGGAGGGTGGACATCTCATTTACCCAAGACTCGACATATGAAGAATATTTCAATTTTGTCTTGTCGGCTTTGTGTCATTTGTAGGCCTGCCTGTAATTGTAACAGTGATAATGACCGCCACATAGACCTGGTCCTCATGCAAATCACAATGAACATTAATCACTGATCTGCACAGGTCGTGATCACAGTGTCCAGACATACAACAATGGGGATTTAAAGGAAACTCTTGTTGTTATTGTTAATCTTATGAAAATTTACTCAAAATTTGTCTAAAAGGCGTAATGAGAAGAGCTTACAACATTTTTACAACATTGTTGTTGTGGTTTAGAACTTAAACATGAATTCTATCTGGAAAACTCATTTGACTTTTTCTGTAGTTGTAGAGAAAAATGTGATAATTATTTTTGGCTTGTCAAGTTGTGTTTTTCCCTATTGACTATTGGCTTTTGTAATATTCATATTTGGAAATCTGAAGCTGATGAAGCCATTAATCCTGTAAACGTCGACTTCCTCTGTGAACCTGACTTACCTTGTTACTCTTGTTTTTATACCTCTACTACATTGAGACATCTGAAGTTATTTGTGCATTATTATTTGACACATCTCACTCCTGCTGGCACAGTGGGGTTTTTGGCCAAACTAATTCAAAATGAAGTGTGCTGGAACATCACTGTCCAGTTTACTAATGACCCTGTAGATGGCTTTTTTCCAGGATGGGTCTTGATCCTTCCCCAGACAAATGGCAACGTAAAACTCCCTCAGCGTAATCTCAGCAACCTGAAGGAACCTGTCAGGCACCTGTCGACACAGGCAGGTGACATGCCATTAGTCATAGGCTCTGGAGAAACAGGTGAGTATGAAGGAAATGAAACAGATTTATTATTTAACTAAATGTACAGGTAGATTTACTCTGATGTACATAGGTCACAAGTGTCGACAGGAAGAGTTTGCATTTATCAAACTAAAGACAAAACAATAAAGCTTAATAAAAAAAAGAAAAAAAGAGAAATGTCTGTTTTTCTTATGCTGTCAAGTATTGTTTCATAAATCCTCCAGCATATGACTTTAGGACTTGAACATTGAACAAAGAGAATATGGACTATCTACTGCAGACAAGTCCTCTTAGTTCTCAGGTAAAAATGTGTATATTTTTACACACACACATGTATACACATATATGCATTTTTTATTGTTGCTGTTCTGAGTATAAGATTGAATATTTTATATCATTTTGAAACAATTTCAAAATCACCCTGTATTTCGGGGAGTGTAGTTGGGTCTTTTTTTTAAACCAATGTGAATGAATCATTTCTATCTTGCACATAAAATAGTTTTCTACATGGTACATTTGTGATTCACCTGAAAGACTTAATATTGCAAAACTTGTTTACCCTCTTAATTTATTTTTTAAGAACTATATTCATTTTTTATATATTTAAAGCTGGCAAAAAGTGTAAAGCTAGCAGAAATCTTTAGCTTTCACAAATTGCAGAAATCATACTAATTTTCAACATTTGTGCACCCTTTTGATTAAAATGGGTAGAACAAATTTTAGAGGTTACCATAGTAATATTTGTGCTGTCCAATAACTGGGATATAATGTAGAATAATCATAGCCACTTTACACATTTTTTGCTTATATCTGGTAATGTGGTAATGTGTAAGTGAACTACTCGGTGCATACTTTTATTCTGTCTCCTGATGAGAATATAACATGAACTTTAAATGAATTAAATTAAATGTAATGTTTTTAGGATTTATACATTTAATTTAAAATCACAGTGTGTTTTTTAATGAGTGTGTGTATGTGTGTGTAATCAATTGCAGCCAAAGCCTCAAAACAGCAATTCTTTTTGTATCAAATCCCTTGTTTTTGGAGTGTAAAACTGTGAAACTTTTTTTTCTTTTTTTTTTTTAACAATATGCTTGACCTTTTTCTGATTTTTCCAAAATTCACATACAGACATGTATTTTTAATATACATGTCTGTATGTATAATAAAATATTTTAATATACATACAGACATGTATATTTTTTGAAAAAGTTATTTTTTTTCCCCAAGACTATGTATTGGAGCTATATATGCAGCTTTCCTGCATGGATTATTCATACATTATAATTTCTCTTTGGTTTGAAGGGTTTTGTGAGGGCCTTCCCTTCAAAATATATATTTTTAAATTTAAATGAGTTAATTGCTGTGATGACTGAGGACCCTGTCTCATGAGCAGCATGTTCATTCTGGATTAGTTATTATTTCGGTGCATTTACCTGGAAGTCAGTGGTCTTGTTGTAGTGCAGGTTCAGGACTCTGAAAAGCTCTGATTCTCTGCCCACAGTCAGTGCCTCCACATCAGTCACCCTCTGAAGGACGGCGTGTCTCGCAAACTTCTCCATCTGGATGTAGAAGAACTCCCTGAAGTTACTGAACCACTTGATGAGCTGAGAAGTGACGCAGCGAGTGAACTGCTCAGTCAAACAAATGAAAAAGGTAAGTTAATACAAATACAAATCAAGTCTGATTTTTAAATGCAAATAAATGTAATTTTCACTAAACTCTTCTGGTGTTTTTATTGTGAGTTTATGTAATTATTATTTTAATGTATTTATTATCGTATCTAATTATTATGATGATTAACACAGTGACTGAGTGAACGGTATCTCACCTGTACATCACTGAAACACAGCTTCAGCACGTGGGAGCTCGGGTAGCGGGTGTAAAAGAACATGAGCTTTGCTTTCTTCAGATGGTTTGTTGTCAGTCCCTCCTAAATGTAGTGATTGTTAAGGGAAATACACAGTGGTGGAAAGTAAAGTACAAAACTACTATTGCTGTAGCTGAGTACAACATTTAGGCATCTACATTTACAAGCAGGTATTTGTACTTTAGACTAAACTACATTTTTTTTACAAAAGTTTTTTCTCTTAGTTTGAGACCTGCTGAAATACCTGAGGACTTTGTTGAGCAAACAAACATACAGGTAAATAATAAAATGCAACACGAAATTCCAGAAATAGATTTGGTTGTTTCTGTTGAAAAATAATTGTGCAGATTTTTACTTTTTACTCTTAAAAACATTTTAAACAGATTCTTCTATACACATTTTTTGGTCATATCTGTACTTTTACTTTAACACAAATGTGTTACATTTCCACCACCACATGTAGACTTTAAACCAATGAAAAACATTACTGGATAAGAAAACTGGGGGTGTTTTGGGCAGAGGATGTAATTGCATTCAGAAAGGACAAAAAGCTTCACCAAAATGGCAGCTTTTATGGAGATTTCAGTTTACAGCATAGGCTTCTATTACTATTAGTATTTAGATTTTGATTTGATCACCGCATTTACAATAAAAAAGGATACATTGCTGGTGTTGGTGTACATGTTCTTCAAGCAGCTCGACTCCCCAAGATGCCTCACACGAGAAACCGGTAAACTTTTCACAATTGCATGATTCACTGTGTACAAACTTTTTTCTTCTCTGGAGTTGGTTTTTGACCTTTCTTTCAGAGGATACCAGGACCTGTCAATCATTTTGCTTTGCCCCTTTTCAAAATCTCTTTTCTGTAGACTTTTGGATGAGTTTTTAGGAAGTTTCATTTCAGAATCACCAGTACCGTATTGTGAGATAGGGACAGATTTATCCTTTCGTACCACGAGGGAAATTGCTTCAGTTTGAAGTGCAGGGACTGGCACAGGTCTCATCTCACTGTATGAAGGAGGGGAGTAGTAATATGGGTGATATAAAGGAGGCTTCTTGCCCTCTTGTCTGATCTGTGCCTTGAAAATGGTGTCCACACCTGTACTTAAAGCTTTGGAAAGTTCACATTTTAAAACATCTGCCATATATTTGATACTCTCAGCACTGCGTTGAGAGTGGTTAACTTCCCCGTGAGGCACATCCATAGATTTATTCTGTGAGAAGTTTTTACCCATCATTTTGCTTTCTTCCCTGTTGACTTGATAGGGGTTCTGAAGCTGATGCATTCTGAACATCTCCATTTGATAAGGATATAAAGCTGTACTCTTGCTTGGGACTTCTGGTAAGACCTCTTGTGGATTTTCTTCTGAGCCATTCATGCTTTTAATGATGTTTTCCACCCTGGCTCGTTTGGCTTCATGGCCTAAGGTTTGTAAGGGGAAGTGCATCAGGTTTAAAGTAGTTTCACTCTGATTGAAGTACAGGTCTGGTGCATCCACACCAGAACCCAGGCGAAATGAAGACACTTGATCTGCAGTATATCCCTCCAGAAAGACGTCTGAACAATACAAGCCCTTGCTCCTCCATGTGTTGGGAATCATTGCTACAACATGGAAAGAGCAAGGTGAGTTTTACAGAAATCAATCCATAATCATAATCCATTTTTGGAAGTTGAATAAATAAGTTTTTGCTGTCAAAGCTGCAAAGACCAAATATTATCTGTAAACATATATGAGCTTATATAATTACCATTGCCTAAAAATATTGTAATAAATGCTGCCATAAAAGCACACCTTTGTTTAGTCCTGCTCTAGTCCGCTGTGAACGTACTTGAAACGGGTAAAAAGACTGGAAACATCCTACCTGTGTGAGGCTGGCCCCGCTGCAGCTGTGACACACGCACAAATGTGGGGTTTAAATATCTGTTCTGTTAATGAAGCGTCTCTTTCCTATGAAAGAGCAGAGGGCGTGGACGGCCCCATCCCACCCGGGACCAGAATACACGTCCACATGACCAAAGCTTTCATAATTGTCATAATTATGCATTTTCTCTTCTTGTGTTAATAAGTTATTGTAAGTACACATCCTACAATTAGTATCAATAGGCCTTTCGAAGCAGACAGAAGCTTTTTCATGAGAACGTTTCATTGGACCTGTACATTTACAAATTGGAACTAGAATAGTTTTATGTACTTTTGATTTACTTGTGTATTTAATTTTGAGAAATTTCTCTTCTTCTTATGCTATCTAAAGTCTCTACAATATAATAGTGTATTATGTTTGTTTCTATAACTTATTCAAACTTACAGTATCTAATGACACCCCGCATATCTTTAAAATGACCTTATTATAAACAAGGTCCATACACGGGGCCCCTCCTGAGACCACTGGTTCCGCCTTTCCTGCTGTGTCCACTCTCGGTTTCCGTACTCGCCGCTCCCATCGCCGCAGCTAAACCTCACTCTCCGTGCACGATGCTGTCGCGCTCCCGGTGTGCGCTCCGGACGCTATGCCGCCCTTTGTCCGCACTCCACCAGGTGAGCTTTAGTGTCAGAAGTGTACGCACAGAGGCGTCTGTTGTACGTGTAAAGTACTAGAACCTAAGTATAAGTAGTACTACATGACATTAGCTAGTGTCAGTCGGCCTCAGTCATGCCAAGGGCAGATTACTGCCTCAACTAGTTCATCCTCATTATTGCAAGAGACACTTTTCCTCATAATAACACTCACATTAAGACCATTAGCTGGTGACTAACTTTTATTTCGGTTTTATGGGTAAATCGATTCCTGCACGTCACATGTGTGGTGTTGTTTTGGTTAATGACAGTGCAGCTGACCTGGACCAAAATAGCTTGTGTCATTTTAGACATGAATGTGCAGTGACTTACTGTGTCCCGTCACATTCATCTGGTCTTGCAGTATTTACACATTTTTACAGGAGAATTCTTTCACATTTCAAGGTGACTTTTTGGCTGTGAATGAGTTGGTGCATTTTTTGCCAACTCTACTCGTCACTTTTACATGCGGCGTTTCCAAACACGTGACTAACGCCAAAGTCTAAGCCTGACCTGAGTCCTACAGCAGCATGTTTCTGCTGAGTCCTGAACCCTGATCACTTTTCTCTTTACTTTCAGGGTAATAATGTGCTGGTTCGGAGTGCATCAGGTGAGTGCCATTTATATTTAATTCAACACATTTAGTTTTTGTGCTGCTTCGCTGTGATTTATAACCTATTGTTTTGTTTTATATTCATGCCAGTCTACAGGAGCACACAGCTGTAAGTGCTTTCATTATTGAAAATAATACAATTTATAGGATGTAATTTATATCTTTTTTCTTTTCTGTAGATGTGAATATCCATCAGCTGCACATGTCCCTCAACTCCGATCTTTTAGGACCTCAGCGGTTCACAGTATGTGTATTTGATGCATTCACAGGTGAGAGCTTAATCGTCACTGACTTTTGTGTTTTTTTGAGAAGGGGATGAAGTCGTTGTGGTCAAAACTCCAGCTTTTGCCGAGTCTGTTTCAGAAGGAGACGTTAGATGGGAGAAAGGTATGTAACATACATCATCTTGTATGTAATGATCCAGAAGCAAACAAAATATACATTTTATTTTGATTGTTTTAAGCTGTTGGAGATTCTGTGACTGAAGATGAAGTTGTGTGCGAAATTGAAACTGACAAGGTACAAGAAATTCAAAATATTATATAAATATCTACTGATGTATGATACAGAAGCTGTAAACACTATACATGTTTCTGTTGTGGAACCAGACATCAGTGCAGGTCCCATCTCCTGCTGCGGGAGTAATAGAAGAACTGCTGGTTCCTGATGGAGGGAAGGTAGAAGGAGGAACACCACTCTTCAAACTCAGAAAAGGAGGTTAGCTTCATTTCATATCTGTTTTAGACACAAAGATGGCTGTACAATAACAATATGATGTGTCTCTTATCAGCTGCTGCAGCCAAAGCTGCTCCATCTCCTGTAGCAGAGGCTCCTGCTCCACCTCCGCCCAGCCCGACTCCAGCCCCTGCACCACCTCCACCTGTCCCACCTGTGTCCCCACCACCAGCTCAAGCCAAACCAGGTTTGTTATCAATACATCTGTCTTGACTAAAGTACAATCAATACAATATTGTTGTTTAATTATGCTTTATCATTTGGCTCATTGTTCAGTGGCAGCAATCAAGCCCACTGCTCCTTCCCCAGCAGCAGCTCCCCAAACAGCAGGAGGCAGAGGAGAGAGCAGGGTAGCACTAAAATGCCCATGTAAATACACCTTTATCATACACATAAATGCTCTCATGGACAATGTTTTCTTTTGCTGTGCAGGTGAAAATGAACCGCATGCGGCTCAGGATCGCAGAGAGACTGAAGGAGGCTCAGAACACGTGTGCAATGCTGACGACCTTTAATGAAGTGGACATGAGGTGAGAAGAGCTAAATATGATCTGAGATTTTCAGTCATATCAGACACTCAGACGTTCTTGAACTTTCAGTAACATACAGGAGATGAGAACCCTCCATAAAGATGCTTTCCTAAAGAAACACAACACCAAACTGGGCTTTATGTCTGCTTTTGTGAAAGCTGCGGCTCAGGCTCTGACAGACCAGCCTGCTGTTAATGCTGGTGAGGTTAGGTAAATTTGTCAAAATAACATTTACATTAATGATATGTAAACAGTGTATTATTTTTTATCCTTTTAGTTATTGATGATACCACCAAAGAGATTGTGTACAGGGATTATGTAGACATCAGTGTTGCTGTCGCAACACCAAAGGTATGAGTACTGTTTAGTAGGGGTGTAATGGTACATGTATTTGTACCGAACCGGTTGGGTACGGGGCATTGGGTTCGGTGCAGGGCTGAGCATGACTGAGTTCAAGCAATTAGTGAGTGTTTATATTCCTCGCTACACGTGCAGGTACACGGAGGCTCGGCTCTTTAATATTCACGAGGGAAGTCGTCCGTGATTGTGGTGCTTAGGGAAAACTCTTTAACCAAATACTACATCTCGAGGGACCTCTCCCCGGGTGTCGCTGGCGGCTGATCCCACGGCCCTGGGTGAGAGGAGCTGTGCACAGCCGCTCGCACCGAGCCGCGACAAAGCGGCGAAGTGCGGGCGGCTGCGTCTCGGAGGGATCAGATGTGCTATGTCAGTCCCCGGGTGCTCCAGGCGCGACTGTCTAAACCAGGTCTAAAACTAGTTTAAACCAGGTCTAAACTAGGTTTACACCAGGTCTAAACAATTTTAATTATATATAATTATAACTTCTTAGTATTACCAAGCAGTACTTTGCATCTATCTATTTATTTTATTTTCCTGTTTGAATAATGTTAAAATAAATTGTTGGTTTGATAAAAACACAAACATGCAAATGGTTTTGCAATTTATCTCCATACTGTACCAAAAATGAACCAAACCCTGACCTCAAAACCGAGGTACGTACCGAACTGTGGTTTTTGCGTGACCTCAAAACCGAGGTGCGCATCAAACCGTGATTTTTGTGCACCGTTACAGCCCTAATATTTATGTATATGTAGTAGGTACAGAAGGTGTGTAGCTCTGAGAGAAACTCGAGCAGAGCAGCAGAGGAAGTCACTGAAGGCCGTTCCACTGAAACCAAAGCACCACTGTCGCGATTCCATTTCCTCAAATACAACATAGTCCTATACAACACAGGCACACTTATATTTACAATGTACAGAAACAGGCAAAGCTCATATTGTGGACCTTTTTACTATACCAAACATGTCATAGTTTGTAATTTATAATTTTTTTTTGGGAGATTCACTTTGTTTACTCTAGCTTTGTCAACACTACGTTTTACCATTTTACCACCAGTTGGTAACCTAGTTGGTAATGTGCATAAAATGTTTAAATGATGATTCAGAGTATACAGAGATCCTGTTTGAATCAGTGACTTTTTGGTTGGTTGAGGAAATCCTCTCCTATTAGCAGCACTGTGGCTCCAATAATACGTGAGGATGTGAATCAATGAAATAGTGCGTGAAACCTTTTCAGTATAGAGCCAGTCCTGACCTGAGGCGTCCTGGTGCTGTGGGGTGTATGTGTAAAACAGAGGAGCCCCTCTCCTCAACAGACAGAGCAGACAGAGGCATACGTATGCTGTGGTTTCCTGTCTGTGCGTCTGCCCAGCCCACGCTGCTCCCAGCAGATGGATTCTGCAGCTCTTTCTCTGTGTTTTGGGGGAAATGGACTGAGTTTCACAGCCACTGGCTCTGAGTCTGTCTGTAACCTGCTGACCCCACACCTCTGTAACACCAGCACTTTGAAGCTTTGTGCTGTAGATGGAGGTGGGCTAAAGAATGGGGAAGTGTTCAAAGAAGTATGCACTGCAAAAATCAAGACTACCAGTGTGTTGCCATAAACCCCAAAGAAGTATTATAGTGCTTTTAGTACCTTTTTATATGTTGTAATTTTTGCTTTTGTGTCCTTATCTGGTGGATATAGATTGAATTCCTTTCCATGTTCTTGCTTATGTATTTTTATTTCATAGATATGGTGAATCTAAAATGACCCATGGAGCGACCGGAGCAGAGGCAGTGGTCTGACTGAGCGTCTCTGAGCTGTCAGCTGGGCATAAATCCTGGCCGGTCCAGAGTACACTTATCTGAAACTCAAGCGGTGCACGGTGCCACCGCAGGGTGCCAGCCCGCCTCAGGGATGCCGAAGGCTGCAGTTACAGCCTCTCCTCAGCTCAGTCCAGTCGGCCTGTCACTGGGCAGATTTGGGACCACTCTATGACGCCAATGCCATCCTGGCACTCAGGGCAGGGCCGTGCTCACTTTTAGCTCCTGCTGCTGCATGTAAGTTTGTGTGAATGTGTCTGGATGGGGTTGTAGGGGTGAAAGAGGTGCAACCCGACCCCTTTCCTTTTCTGACTTTGCTCGCTCACTTTATCTCCCTCTCTCTCTCTCCCTCCCTCTCCTTCTCTCCCTTTCTCTCTCCCTATCTCAGTCTCTCGAAGCAGGACAGCTGCCGCACTCGGGATTGTCCCAGTGCACCAGCGGAAAGCCTACATCTAGAGCAGTCCTTTCCTCTGTTTCCATCTCACTATTTTTCTCTTGGAGTTCATACATTAAAATCACGTTTGGCTCCCAGGGGCCCACCAACACTGCTCCCCTTTTCTTATACTTCCTAAAGTGCTCTGGACTTCAGTCACTTCAAGAGCCAGTTTGTTTATATGGTGTGGGGCACATGGTGCAGCCACTGTATGATAAATATGAACAAAAACACTTACCATCATGAGTATGGAGCTTAACCAGAACTGCAGCGTGTAATTTGTAAGCACAGGTAAACTTCCCCTTTGAAAGAGAATCAGTGATTTGGACCAGGTCACAGTTCAAGTGAGCCATTAAAACTGTTTAAAATGTGCATTTAATCAAAATAGAATCACACAGGCCTCTGCACATTAATGGTTACAACATTTGGCACACAGGCATAATGCAATAAGATAAGAAATGAAACCTTTAATGGAATTCTTATCCTCATTATTACACCCTGGGCATTTATCTAACTAATAATCCAGTGTGAAGACCTGCTTACTGCTCATTAAATCATCTCAACATAAGAAGCCACAGCCAAAAAAATCTGAAAGAGTAAACTCCTCAAAGTAAGATTCACTGGAGTGGATAGTTTAAAAAAAAAAAATGTTAAAAAAAAACCTACAATATTTAGAACAAAACACACATTTGTGGACATACAAATAAGTTTTGGAGACTGGCCTGGATAATCCAGTCCAAAAACGCAGAGTAAAACAGTCAGTTCTCATCTCCTCACTCACAACAGGTGGAGAGAAACAGTTAAACAGGCTAAAAGTAGCATTAGTGGGCGATCCTTCGCCTCGGGCTCCTTGGAGGTCCCAGTGGAGCCCAGACGGCAGGCTTGTCCCAGGGCAGGCGAGCAGCCAGAGCCTGAACGCACCCCAGATGACGCACCCTGCTGCCGAGGGACAGAGGCGGAGGGCCAGGAAGTACAGCACAGCGGCTTTTAAAGGGTACAGGGTCTATGGGACAATATCAGGTAACAAAAGACAACTCCCCGAAACTTTGTGCGTACGGACTGGACTGTTGTTAGTCACCTGAGACACACTTTGCTCAA
>JACN01021025.1:0-19818 GCA_000787155.1 Scartelaos histophorus
AATAATAATAATTTTGGTCATGGTATAATGCAGTATCCTCATGAAACAAAAATTCAATGACGCTACACACCATTCTAATGCTAACAGCAACTAGCATGCTCATATGAACTTCCTGATTACAGTTAGAGGCAGGCATCACACTGACCTCAAGAGCTGCTTGTACAATACACCTATACTGGGAAAGACACCATCCATGAGACCGTCAAGCTCACAGTGAGGTACAGTGTTGGTTTTATTACTTAGTTTGTATTGTACAGTTTATATTGTATAGTTTGCATTGTATAATCTGTATTGAATAGTCTGTATAAAGCCTTGTTGGTGCACAAACTGCAGCAGAGTTGCACATTGTGTCAAACCTGCACATTCATTATGTTGCTATTTGCTTCATTTTAAGAATAACAGTTTTGTTTGCATATTCTCTTCATTTGACCCACCTTATAACTGTGCAGCAAATCTGTTTGAGTCAGTGAATATTCAGTGACATTTTCCCATAATCTTCTCCCATGTAAATACTCAGCCCCAGAGGCAAGAACTGTCACACACAATGGTCCGTCTGAAGGCATGCGAATCAAACGCACCCTCACAGTGTGACCACAGGAGGAGTGAGGAGCAGCTTGGACACTGGAGCCTCTGTGTGTCTCACTGTGGGACGTGCACAGGACTAATGTGGACACGCTCACAATGATGAGACACTAGAAAGATATGCTAAGAAATGAGATGAATTATTCACAACAGGGAAATTTCAGTGCGCCGAAGTCCAAGAGCAGCAGCATGGAGCTGTTTTCACTTCATCCTGTTATTGTATTGAGAAGGAGCCTTGGCTAAAGTGTTGAAGTGTGTGACATAAACTCATGAAATATATGTTTGCCAGTCAAATAAACTCAAAGAATTGCATAGAAAAGAATTCATTAAGGATACAGTATGTAACTTTCTGGAAGAGGCATGTCACCTGTAAAAGAATTATATTCTGATGGAAACAAGAAAGAGAGAATCAGGAAAACCTGGACCAGACCAAATAAAGCCAGGTCTGTGGAGCTGCAAGACTGTTCACAGTAAGGATGCATGATTTTTATATTTTTCATAGCCATAAACACAACAACCACAAACCCCCCCCCAAAAAAAAACAAACAAAAAAACTAAACATGCTTGAACTGGAATATGACATACTGTGATTTTAAACTATCACCATGGAGACGATCAGGCGGTGACACAGGCCAAGTACAGGTCAGATCCGTGTAGAGGTGCTCCTGGTCCCACGGGATTGTTTTCTTAGACAAACTTTATTGATCCACAAGGGAAATTACTTGGATACAGGAGCTGACAGATCACAATATAATATAATAACAAAGAGTAAAAAATATAAATGATAATGATGAATTCTGAAAAGATAGCAAGACAAATGTACAGTTGAAATGTATAGTTAAAAGTTTAAAAGCCGAACTGTCCAGCCAAAGCAAAAACATCAGTGGAGACAAGCAGGTAGTGGACCTTCTACCAGGATTGTTTCCCAGTGCAACTTTAAGATACAAAATAGGGTAGAATAAAGTCATTAATCAGTATAAAAGATGATGATGATGATGATGATGATGATGGGAGCACTTTAAACGTGTCCAGCAGCATTAGCATGATAAAGAGGCTCCCACCGGGCTGCAGCTCTCACACATAATGAGAGTCCATTCTGTGAGCTGGACATTACAGGCCCTAAATAATTATGGCCCTAATTCTGACCATTTCTGTTTAATTGCTGTTATTCTAGTTATTCTAGTGGTGTGTTTGGAAAGAGAGGCTTTAATGTATAGAGCAGAGAAAGTGACCTCAGCCAGAATTTAGCCCCAACCTCCATCACCTCCACATGAAGAGATGAAGAGACAGAACACACAGAAGAGAAACGAGAGACAGAATAGAAACGAGAGACAGAAGATGAAAGAGACAGAAGAAAAACGAGACACTGAAGAGACTGAAGACGAACGAGACAGAAGAGAGAGAAGAGGAAGGAGAGACAGAAGAGAAAAGAGATACAGAAAAGACAAAAGAGGAAGGAGAGAAAGGTGAGGTAGAAGAGACAGAAGACAAAAGAGATAGAAGAGAGAGAAGAGGAAGGAGAGACAGAAGAGATGGAATAGAAAGGAAAGAAAGAAGAGAAAGGAGAGAAAGGAGAAAAAAAGAGAGACAGAGGAAAAAGGAGAGACAGAAGAGACAAAAGAAACAGGAAAGCCGGGAGACAAAAGATAAAGGAGAGACAGATCAGATAAAAGAGGCAGAAGACAGAAGAGAAAAGAGAGACAGACAAAACTCCTCGTTAAAAAGTCTTTAAAGTAGTTCTGTTATAAATCCAAATCATTCTAAAAGTAAAAGTAAGAGTGTGTGAATGAGCGGGTTTGGATGAGCGGGTTTGGATGAGCGAGGTTTGGACGAGCAGTTTTGGATGAGCAGGTTTGGATAAGCGAGGTTTGGATAAGCGAGGTTGGGATGAGCGGGTTTGGATGAGTGGGGTTTGATGAACGGGTTTTGCAATGAACAGCGGCGTCTTTGTCTCGGTGTGAGGCAGTGGCAGATATAGTGAGACAGGATAATGATGGAAGATGCACTCTGACCCCCGGAGCAGAGACACAAAGGCCTGAGCCTGAACTGACCCCACTGTGTTTGACCTTTGACCTCTCTGTCCCAGAGCAGAGCAGCACTGACCTCTGGTGTTCTGAATGACCCCAGCAGTGTCCAGTACAGCAGAAGATGTGTCATGGCAATGCTGTGGACACTGCACTGGAGAATCAGCAAGTGCTTTCAAACCATATGAGATTTAAAGACATTTTAGCCAGAAATAGACCAGAAATGTGGATAAGAGATGTGCCTGAACATGTATATCACAGTTTTCCTGGAGCAAGATCATGATTCATGCAAACTTCATATCTTGCTTAGTATATTACTTTTAGATAACCAAAGACATTCTTCAGAAAGGTCATTACACTGAAAATTAAAGAATCCCAATGTGGCAATGAATTGATTTATCACCATGAAACCCAGACCGAACTAGAATAAAATCACGCTTGTCAAAACACATGAGAAATATAGAAAAACATGTGTCCTGTGTGAGCGAGCTGGCATCTCCACAAATCTGACTCTAATCTGGTCACAGGTCTTTATAATGGAATCCACAGCCTGATCCTCTGTGAAAGGAGTTTGGAGCAGAGTTCAGACTTTGGGGGAAGAAGTTGTGTCTGTGTTGTTCATGTTCAATAAATTAATATTAAATCCCAGTTGTATTAGTTTTTAAGACAAGATCTGATTTTGATAGGAGCACTGCACATTTCTCTGATCTGACCATGATTTTAAAACTTCTATCATGTTCTTCATCTTGTTTTTCATCTTGTTTATTCTCTACTTCCTAATTCTGAGACTGATTCATTCTAGTCTAGAGGGAGTTTATTATAAGAAAACTTGTCCAGTAGAATGATCTTGCAGCATGGACATTTCACTACTTTAAGACATTTTCTGATAGATTTAAATGTTTCTATCTTTTTTTTTTTTTTTTTTTTTTTTTTACTTTCATTTTCACACATAATAAAGAAACAACAACCAAGAAAAAATGAACAAAACATAGGAACATTCCCTGAGACAAGAGCCCTGGATTATCACATCAGCACTCATTGCTGTAAGCTATTGTAGCCACAGCTGCCCTGGGGCAGACTGACGGAATTGAGGCTGCCAGTCTGTGCCATCAGTCCCTCCCACCACCACCATCACTCATGCACTCACCACTTTCATACTATGTCTGTTAAGTGTCTTGCCTAAGGACACAACAAAAGTTTGCCACTGGCGCCCCACTTTTTTACAGTGGGAAAAAATCATCTGATTGAATTAATCAAATGATTGTGTTTTTTTTTTTTTTTTTTTTCATTTACCCAGCCCTGCCATCTTTATGCCCGGATTCAAGCACAGACGTGTGTCCTCCAGCTGTGCTGTGAGCCTCTGTGAACACATGTGAACACGAGCAGACCCCCTCACAGACCTGCTCCCCTCAGCTTTAGTCCAAATGTGTGTGTATGAGTGTGTGTGTGCGTGCGTGCGTGTGTGCATGTGTGTGTGTGTGTGTGTGTGCGTGTGTGAATTTACTCTGCCCACTAATGGAGACTAGCTAACACTTAGCATAGCGCCTGAGTGGAGTGGCTAATCGTGGCTATTACCAGAGCATTAGAGAGGCAGAGGAGAGTCTCATGGGGAAGCTAACACTTACCACAAACTCCAACAGGCCCTGGGTTCATGCATTTACACAAAGTCTAAGCTGTGGTTAGGCTCATTTAAAGGGGACTTTGTGCTGAATCGATTAGTGGAGCCTTTTACTTATAATAACTCACTAATAAACATACTCGAGAGGTCAGGGTTTCACTCTCATCATGAGTAAACTGGTTTATCAGATAAGGTCATTCCACTGAAAGCAATTGCCACTACAGGGCTATTGTGTGTTTAAAGCTCTTATATTACACTAAACTGACTCTTGTGAGCTTTAGTCTGTCTACAGCTCCAAAGCTCAAATACTTGGTTCCACCTTGTGATGTCATGCAAGTGCGAGCTTTTGAGTTCAAAGCTCTTTATCTTTATTTCAGTAGAGATTGGCCATTTCAGGGCTAAAATTATTCAAAGGATTCTAGTGAAGGTGTGTGGACTTTAAAAACACAGTGTATTAGCACATAACTTCACAAGGTGGAACAGCATAAGATAATGAAGAATATGCAGGGTTTGTGCGTTAAACATGTGAGAAAGAAACAAAACACTCCAACTCCAGGTCTGTTTGTGATGAGGAAACAGCATTACAACACAGATCAAAAAATAAGTAATATGTGTTCAACATGTCTGGGCTTGTTTCTCATTACCTAGCCTAATTTTCTGACCTATGGCAATTCCTTCTGCTCCCAGTAGATGGTGAGCAGCAGCAGATCAGAGTATGAGAAGCATGAAAACTTTGAAATAATGTGAACTTCTTTAATTGTCCAATAAGGTTTTACATCACTAAATACCAAACCAAAGAGCAGATTAAAAGTACAAATAATGCACAGTATTTGTTCAATAACACAAAATGCCATACAAAACCCATTATTTTAAGTTATAAACATAAAATATGATGACAAAGGAGTTCAGAATCATGTACAAACAGAAGCAAGTGTATAGCATGTCCCTTTTAAGACCATATACTGTGGGTGTGCATGAGATGAAGCATGATTGTGAGGTTGTTGGTGTAATGGTTGGTTTGAGGTATAGTTTGAACAATCAACAACAAAACATAGGGCACGCACAGACACACACACACACACACACACACACACACGCACACACACACACACACACACACACACACACACACAGGTCCAAAATAGAGGAAACCCACGGAGCCCTGAGGCGGAGGGGAGATCGATAAGTCATCCACCATCAGGAGCAGGAAAGCACAAATGAACCAGGAGAGCAAGGCCAAGTGGAGGTGCAGGTGTCAAAAACATCTGAGCAACAACGGTGAACATTTCCAACAATGTAGAGTTAAGGTATGGAGAGTTTGTCTTTAATTTGTCATAAACATTACCGATGTGTGTGCCCAGATGTGAAATAGGCATGTTCAGTTTTATCAGGTTGTTTTTTCAGACAAAGAGTTTGTTTTCATCCCTTTATTGACTGGCACACTAGTTCGGTGACAAGTATGTATTCTTCACATGGGATTTTATCTGGCATTACTGCGTAGTTTAATCCACGAGATAATACGTTTCGTTCTGTCTGTGAAGAGGCCGCTTTGATCAATTTTCCACCCATTTATTTCTTATTGGACCATTCATCGTTGCACTGTTTTTATTCTTCCATGTAATTAGCGAGTCTAGATTTTCTTTTCTTTAAATATCCTTTCGTTTTACCGTAGATAATTATTGTGTTGTTAATTTTCATGTATCTTCATGCTAGCAAAATTGGAAATGTTTCTTTGAACCTTATTGTTCATGTCATTTACCTTATTTGTAGTGCATCTTCTTCTCTCTTTTAGCAGTGCAAAAGTGATATTTAAAGAAACAAAAATTAGACTCACTAATAACATGGAAGAATAAAAACAAAGAGACGATAGATGGTCCAATAACAAATAAATGGGTGGAAAATTGATCAAAGTGCCCCCTTTCTTAGACAATTCTAAATTTATCTCATGGGTTAAACTACCAGATAAAATCCCATATGAAGAAAACATACTCGAGCTGGTGTGCCGGTCAATAAAGGTATGAAAAAACAAACTGTTGGTCTGAAAAAAGAACTTAATAACACAAACTATCAGAAGACCAAATGAACCTCATTGGACTAGACATGTCAAATTTAAAGGGGCCATATTACACTATTCTCTGAGCTGTTCTAATGTAGTTTCCTCATCACAAACAGACCTGGGGCTTCATTTATAAAGCTCGCTTATGCAGAAAACATTATGTAGGTGCTCCTTACGCCAACCACAGGATTTATGAAACTCCTACTAAGCACAACACTTTGCTTATCTCTGTGCAAGCTCCGACCCTCCTGTGAGCGCTACACAAAGTCTGCAGACACAGGGAGAAGGCGATGGAGAGGAAGTGTTTGATCAGGAAATCATCTGAGAATCCAAGTATATAAAATAATCACATTCAGTTTTGTGCATTAAGCAGATGTTAGCTAAAACACGGAGAAGGACTGTTTATTCCACTCATTATTCTCTACAATATTACACATGTGAAAGTTGTGGACGACCGCGGCCACTGTCCCAGTGCAGTGCAGTGTCCCGCAGTCCACACTGTGACTGTAGACTTCTTTTTGGCTGTGAACCTACACACCCAATAATAACCGGACCTGAGAGAAATCTCTTCCTGCAGACAGAGCACAGGAGCCAGGCTTTGGAACTAAACGCAATGTCAACACTTTTACTTTTGTCTTTACGCACTGAGCCCCAGAGTGACCCGAGTCCGAGCGCAACATGCAGCCCACTGGCTTCTGAAGAACAGTCCCACAAATTAACAGAAGTAAGCAGAGTTTGGATGTTTCATGAGGACTTTTATTGTTAGAATAATAGCGCCTGATATGTGTTTGATGTGTTACATGCCAGATTTGTGCTCTACGTACCAAAGTGCTTGTCTTCTGACCGCTGGTCCGTGTATCCCTCCCTCCCTCCGTCCTTTCATTGTCCTGGGGAGGGCATCTGAATCTCTCGCATGTGCTCATAGCCCCCTCCTTTGACCATTCAGACCACTGTGTGCACATACTGTATATTTTCTAGTATATGTGCATAATGGCTTAAAAATATAGATAAAACTCCTGAAACAGCAAGAATAATTCAACTTTATCTGCAAAGATGCACTGTGTAAATATGATGAAATATTATTAAAGGAACAGCTGAGTTGTGATCACTTTTAGTTTTGTATTTATTTGTAAAACCTCATTTAAGCCTTTGGCGTGACAGTGTGGAGCTGGTCCTCCTCTCTGTCCCACGTGTCTCGGTCAAACCCACTGATTATCGGCTCATGTTTAAAGTAAATCTCATTCATGAGTCACTTTGCTCCTTTTATGGTGAGGTGGACGTGTGGAGATTCTAGCCACAGGTGGATCTATGAAGCACAGACTGCATGTTGTGTGTGCACGGAAGGTTTTCTAAATGTGGAGTACACCTCTGGTAGCCACTAGGAGTACGCACTATAGTTTAGGACTACTCCTACACTGTTCTTTATAAATGAGACCCCTGGAGGCAAAAGGTAATGGTTAACTTGAAAAATTCAACCACTTCATGACATCACAAGGTGGACCAGAGACTTTTGAGTTTTGGAGATGTAGACGACATTCAAATTGCATCCAACTGCGTTTAATATTAGATTTTTTTTTTTTACATATGTATTATTTATATTGATTTTACTGATACCTATTTTTGATACCTATGTTTTTGCTTTATTAACATACATAAACATAAGCACATAAACATTATATAAAAGTTTGTTATGTTTAGATTCTGTCTTTGGTTCTCCAATTATCCAATCAAAAAGAGGAATACGTTCCTTCACGATGGGCTGCTAGAGCCTACGACTTAAACCTGTTATACCCTGTAATAGCCTGGATAGCAGCTTCAGCGGTTTAAGAGGAGCAGAGTCGAGCTGAGCCAATTTCCAGAGCAGACCCAAAGTGCATTAATTCCACAACCCCAAGAAAAATTGAAAAAAAATAAAATAAATAAATAAATTTAAAAAAAAAAAAGATACAAAAGTTCAAAACCAGCATGATAGTAAGCTGCACACACACAGAGCACCTCCACTCGGGAAAGGGGAACCTGCTCCTTTTATAGGCACTTTCCTTAATTGCGTGAGCGCATTTCAAACTAGATGTAAGCACAGGTTATTCTATTTCAATATTTCAAACTTAGCCACATCAAAAACAGTGTTCAAATCTAAGAACAAAATATAGATCTCTTTGTTAAATTAGCAGTGTTTTGATAAAGTAAAAATAATAAACAGATCCCTCCTCCAGAACCTTCTTTAAGTGTTCCGGCTCCAGGGGGATTCTTTTAGCCGGAATACCAGAGGCAGACAACAAAAGAGGGGAAGTACAATTCATTTCACTCTAAATTACTTAAATAAATGCACTTATTTGAATAAACATTTTAAAACTTTGCATTTGTTGGTCATTGTTCTCACATATTAACTGGTACCAGGCCTATGTAATGGACAAGTTATAGAAAAACCCATGTTATTTATGGAAAACACTTTTAAACACACAGTCCAAGGCTGTGACCACCAACCACACAAACCAGACTAACTAAACCAACTGAGCAAAGTGGGTGAAGTGTCCAAACCATAGGAGAAGTGCACTGATCCGAGCGGTTACTTTGGGTAAAAGCTCCAGACACTCTGCACAGGAGCACTTGGTCTCAAATTCAAGTAGTCATCAAAAAAGCAGTATCCAAATTCACAGTTTACCCTTCAAATCCCTATCCCTAAGTTTACTTTATTCTGCAAAATCAACATTTCAGATATTTCAAACCATGTTACAGTGTTTTCCTCCTCATGTACCCTCTGAAGTTGTATTTGGGATGATTCATGTAGGTTTGAGTGATCTTTAATCATTTAATTTTAAGACGGCACTTTGTTGCTCAGCTCTCATGTTCCCCTCTTTCTACTTACTTATTTCTCCAGTTTGATTTTCTTAATTTTGTGATATGCATAGGATTTGGCATCTTCACACTGTCATACTGAGCAAATAATTCTTTCCTGAGTGTGACATGCAGCTATCGTCGCGACACCCGCTCCCATTGGGCACCACCGTTTTCTAAAGCGACTTGTTTTATTAAGGCGTTGTAGATCAGTACTGTGATTCTAAATTATATGATCCACAATTGTCTTAAGGCCTATTCGCACGGGATAAGTACAACCCGGGGACGTCTGGTAATTTGCAAATTACTGCTCCAGCTCTGTGTTACTTTCAGCGCATTCGGGAGAAGCAAAGCCCGAAAATGACTTGGGTTTTACTGACAATGACTGAGATTGAAAGAGAAAAGAACCCGGAAAGAAAAGAAAAAAATAGAAAAGGTGCAATTACAACAATAAACACAGAGATGCAGATTCACAAGGGACTAGTGTTCTCACTGGACGTCTGTGTTTAGCGAAATTTAGTAGGTAATTTATGGCAGAATTTTTACTATACAAATTACAAACATGGTGCATTCGCATGGGATTAAGGTCTCAGGAATCCTCCGCAATTATTACAAATCACCAAAGGTCCACATGTAATACTACTCCTGTGCGAATAGGGCTCTAGATTGTAATTATACAGTGCACACAAGCAGTATAGGTCTTTAAAAATGAAGATTTGATACTAAAAAGAGGAAAAGTCTCTTAAGAATCCATTTAGCATAGCACATTCCTCATTTTGACCATATTTGGAACTACATAAACACCAGAAAACTAAATCCACCAATTGACTTTAGCAAGCAGAGTCCCTTCCCCCTCTCCTCTTCCTTTCCCCTCTCCTCGTCGTCACTCACCCGTGGAGAGCGTGCACGTACCGGACACTCATCTGAACGCCGTGCGCTGCAGAGAAGAGGCTGCTAATCAGAGCACGGCGCGCTGGAAGTAATAGGACTAAACTCAAAACGCACTGTCGCCAATTAGCAGCCCGTCTGAGCGCGCCCACATAAACGCTGCTTAATTATGGCCTCTCCCGGAGCCTCCATTAGAGATGAGAGGCCCGATATGGACGAGATGGAGAGGGGCAGGGGGACGGGGGAGAGGCTGACGGCTAAATGAACAAAGCGTATGCAGGGTTCATTGTATAGAGCAGAGGAAGTTCGTTAGAGGAGTGGCTAATGAGCATTTGGAAAACTTTAGTCATCTTTGTTGAGGTGTGACGTGTCAGTTCAGTCAGGAGAAGCACATAGGACTGAAGACTGAGGAGGGGAGGTTTAGGGGCACTTTGGGCACTTTGGACCTCTGCAGTAGAACCGAAGCCTGAACCGCCTGCTCAGCCTGCCCTTGAGCAAGACAAGCACTTATGTTTAACCCCACATGTTTCTTCATGATTTGGTCTGAACATGCAGCCTCTAAGTGAAGGTTCTGTCATTGCCCTAAAGATGGCCAGATGCGTACATTTAACACATGAACATTCAAACACACGGTTGCTCCCTCTTTTCTGCATCATTCGAGGAAAAACTGAAACACAACACTACCTCACAACAGTGATTCCCACAATCAGGGAATGGTTTTGCTCCATAAAATGCTGCTGTATAAAAGAAAAATAATGACAACTGGCTGGGGTGAGAGAAAATTTGCTGAGAGGTAAAGGCAGCAGTCTGTGGTTGGCTGAAATCAACGCTCTGCCCCTCCTACTTTCTGTTTGAATGTAGAAAAAAAAGTCAAACTCATATCACCACTGTGTAAAAGAGGCTAGTTGTTTTGCCTGAGGACACAATGGTAGAGCAGCAGTTAAAGCCCAAGCACTTTCCAGTTGACTGAGCTCCTTAACATAGACACATTTCAACTGTGTCTGCTCCTCAAGTTCTAGTCCTAGATCTTCCTCAGGGCCTCCCACCACAATGCAAAAAAGCTTGGACAAAATTACAATATAAACACTTAAATATATCACAAAATGACTTAAAAGTAGTGAAATGATCTGTCCATGCAGGAAGATCTTTTTATTTGACAAGTTTTCTTAAAATAAACTCCCTCTAGACTAGATTGAATCAGTCTCAGAACTATAAGTAGAATATAAATCTAAAAACAAGATGAATAACCTGATATAAGTTTAAAAATCTTGGCCAGATCAAAGAAATTTGTAGTGCAGTGGGACATGAACACTTCTCCACTTCTTCCCATATAACTGTGCTTCTCAGTCCCCTTGCCCCGGGTGGAGGAAACTCATTTAACCGCTTATATCTGCCATCTTGTCCTTTCGGTCATTACCCAAAGCTCATCTAAACCAAGACTAAAACAGGACCAAACCAGGAGTAAACCAGTGGAAACAGAATGCAGGCTAAGCGGTAAATTCAAGTGCTGAAGTGCGTTAAAATTGCCTTGCTTTGTTTTCACCTAAGACACGATCTCTCTTAGCCAATTATCATGTTGCCCTGTGTAGTTAAACCTTAGCTAAAATGAGCTGAAATGAGCCAAATCACTCCTCCACTGTGGACCTCTACACAGGCCGGTTCAGTCCAGTTCAGACTGTGCCAATGTGCTCCAAAGTGAACCTGTGGAGACATGGCTTCTGTATCTGGGTAAAATCAGTTTTGTGTGTCTTCTTCTTCATTGCTCAGATGAAACAGTAGTTATGCCAGGAGAGTAGATTCTACAATGGTTGAAAGTGGCTTTGCAGACCATGTTTCGTTTAAATGATGACATGCTTATTAGCGTGTCCCTGCTCTGGCCCTGCTCCCTGCCTCGGTTGGGTCATGGTGCTGGTTAGATAACACAACACCCTGTCATTGAAGTCCATTTGAATTGAAAGTCTAAATCACACCTTTTTTCCTCACAGTCTTTTTCAACTCTTACATAAAGATCTCAGCACCTTTTTATGCAACAGTGAACTGAATAAACCTAGAGAATGGTTCCATATTTTCTCTTCCTAACCTTTCCTCTGAGCAGCAGCACTCATAAACACAGTGACTAATAGATGCACTGACACTGCGAGCTCCCACGGCCAAACAGTCCCCTTCTGATGACATCACGAGGGGAAAGGTCATGTGTGTGCCTGCGGTCAGCCCTGAGTACACTTCACCTCTGTGCACCTCCATGGCCGAGGAACTAAAGGGCACAAGTGGTATTTTAATGCTAAATGAGCTTAGTCTTAAAGTCTAATAAAGGACTATGAAAGGCAACTTTTTGGAGCTTTTATCCATGTTACAACATTATTCTCCTGAAAATCTGACCTGGAGTTGTAATTAGCTTCAGTCACACTGTTTCAGTAATGCTGCACTAGGTCTGCTCCCTCTGAGCCTCACAACTCACTCTTCTCCAACAATCGTGATGTCACAGAATCCCTGAACAGTCAATAAATCATCACCAGACCTTCTGTGCATTAGTACCACCAAACTGCCCTTACACCTGCGTGCCTACATGAACACATGGGGACAAGTTAGCTAACATTAGTTTGGACAATAATGAGTGGTTCTAAACGTGCTCGTTTGAAGATCTGAATGAGATGTCAAAGCAGACGTGCTCCAGAGCATGTTCAAAGGCCAATAAGATTACACAAAAGGAACCATGTGTGCCAAACAGAAGATCTGATCGTTCTAAAAGGACTTAAACAGTTGCAGAGAATGGCATTAAACTATTCTTCTCCATGAAGATAAGCAGTAGGCAATCACGCTGAGTCATAGACTGATAGAGCATTTGTGGACAGATCCACTCACCCACAGGTTGGTGGTGCAATTCCAACTCCCACTGATGAATGCTGTTGTTGTGACCTTGGGCAAGACATTTATTCCATCTTGCCCCTGTGTCTGTGTACACTGGTGTGTGTGTGTGTGTGTGTGTGTGTGTGTGTGTGTGTGTGTGTGTGTGTGTGTGTGTGTGTGTGTGTGTGTGTGTGTGTGTGTGTGCGCAGTACACTCACACACACATATCACACATATTCTTGGACAGACTCAGTAGTGAGTGGCAGGACAGAGCCTGGAGCCTCCACAGAGCCTCAGTGTGGAGCTCAGCGTTCTCATTAACTCCACACACACATGTGTGTGACAGTGTGGACCAGACTCGCCTCTATGCAAATATTCTGTCTATTTATGAAACAGTTTAGACACAGCGTGTTATGAAGGGCCCATGTTGTGCTCCACTCAGGATTTTAAAGAAGACGCACTATACATTTATTCTCAGGTATTCAGTATTAAACAAAAGCATACGGTGATTATGATATCCCATGTGTTCATTGTAAACTGTAATATTAATCTAAAATAGTATAATAGTAGAAGAAGTTCTATTGAGTTCTATTAAACACTTAGGTTGTTGTTTTTATTCATCTATGTATTAATTCATCCATGTGTTTTCTTGTTGTGTTTTTAATCATATATGTGTGCTTTTATTGTGTGTGTTTTTTTTGTTGTTGGTTTTTTTTATGTCTGTTCTTTTATTCATGTATATGATTTTATTGTTGTGTTTTATTGTTGTGTTTCAATTCATTTGTGTTTTATTCATGTACCGGTATATGATTTTATTCATGTATGTTTTTATTGTATTTTTGTCATATATATGGTTTTATTTGTCTGTATGTTTTTATTCTTGTATGTGTTTTTATTGTTGTTTTTATTCATGTGTATGTGTTTTATTGTGTTTTTATTCATGCCAGTTTTCTTACTCATGTGCTTTTTTTCATCTATGCGATTTATTTATGTGTGTGCTACGGCAAGTGCATGGGATCAACGAGCGCAAGGACGAATTTTAGAGTACGTCGTGCAGCTTCGTCCTCTCAGTCGCCCCCGGCATGAACAGCAGTGTCCCAGTAACCCACGCCCAAGCGCCCAAGACTCATTACATTGAAAAATATTTGAAAAAATATTACACGCACTTACTTTGTGCAATTCTGCTAAAATCACAAATATGTGCTCTTGACTGGAATAGAATACACTATAAAGCATATGAAAAGTGTACTATAGCGCCCCCTTGAATAGACAAGAAATGTCAACATTATTGGATCTGTACCAAATTTTAGAGCACATTTAGGGCACAAAGACTCTTAAAAGTATGGTTTAGGATTAGGGTTGGTCAGTATGCTGGGTGCGGCATTCGCGGGGTGTGGTGGTCAAGGGATGCGGCGATTGAAAGGTGCGGCGGGCGTGAGGTGCGGTGACGTGGGCCGTTCAACACTGCTTGTGGCTTTAATATTACTTTGTTTTTTATCCATGTGTTTATATTGTTGTGTTTTTATTCATGAATGTGTGTTTTTATTGTTGTGTTTCAATTCATCTGTGGTTTTATTCATCAATATGTTTTATTTGTGTTTCAGTTAATATATGTGTTTATATTAATGTATATGTGTTTTATTCATCCAGGTGTTTTTATTTTATTTTACTCATGTATGTGTTTATTATTCATGTGTGTTTTATATCTCTATGTGTTTTTATTGCGGTGTTTTATTTATGTATGTGTGTTTTTATTGTTGTGTTTTGATTCATGCATATGTTTTTATTCCTGCATGTGCTTAAGTGACCATGTGCAATTTCTTCTATTTCTAAATGTTAAATGTATGAACTGACATGTTCAGAACCATTAGAATACAGATCTGTGTTTACAGAGCACTTTGATTGCTTTTTCTCAAATGAAAAAAAAAAAAACTTGATTTATTAGATTATTCAAATTTAAAATTGCTGTCCAAAATAACTCAAAGGTTTGGAGAACATGATAGGAGATATGAAACCTCAATGTGTTTTTCAAAGAAAGCATTTATAAGATTACACTGCTCAAAACATTCATTTCAACAACATTTCAGTTTTATCTTTTTAAACCGGATCAGACTGACTTCTGCCTGCAGAGGAGTTATTTTGTTCTTAAAAGGGGACTTTGATTTCGCAAACTCTGGGCCTCTGTGCAGTGTTCTTAAACTTAGCCCAGCTTGAGGAGATAAAAGGCGTTAGTGAGCGAGGGTCTGCGCCCTCTGCTGGAGACGGTTCAGTGGTGGAGGAGCTGAGCCCTGACAGACCTACCTGAAGAAGGTGATGAAGAACTGCACCAGGTCCATGATAGAGTTGTGCTGAGAGAAGGCGATCTGAAAAACACACAGAAATACACAGAAGTCAAACTTTAATCAGACTCATGATTCATGCCCGTGGTGGCCATGGTCATGGCTGCTCTTGGGGCAGACTGGCGGACACAATAAACATTTATTTCAATCTTTTTTTTATCTTAAATTCTTAACTTAATATTTTGGGGTTGTGACCCACTAAGCTTGTGCAATTCAAAGGACAACATTTAAGGACTATTAGACTGTGATTTGAACAGTTTTTCACATGACTCGACCTGTGGAGCTGCACTCTGACTTTTGTTTGAGCTTTTCTAGTTTTATTGTATTGTACTGCTCTGTGTTTAAACTGCCCATCAGGACAAATAAAGTGATGTTAAATGACACATGTTCTGCAGATGTCCTCAGCTCCACCTTTAGAATCTCGGTTCAGTGTCTATGAAAGCTTGTTTCAGAGACACTCTGGTCCCTGAAAGTAATGCTAGCAATACTTAACATGCTAACAGGGCACTTTCTGATTATCAAACAATAAAATGCATGCTGAAAGATATACATTTTGCTCAAATACATGGGGTTAAATCATATAAGATCTTTCAGCCACACTTTGATTCGTTTTTATTTGACTGTATCTGTGTTCTGGTTACTGTTCACTAAGCCGGACATGGTTTATGGTAATGGGACACATGTATGCAGTCTCATTTAACTCTAACCAGATGACAAAAAGACCATATATATATTTATAAGCATACACATTTGGATAAGCTTCACTATTACACATACTTATTGGAAAAAACAACAATATTATGCTAGTTCAACAAATGTGGTCTCATTCTTTGTTGTGATGAAAAGGAGTGATTAAGCCCAGAGTTTGTGAGGGTTTGCGATGGAAGTCAGAGCACAGAACAGATGAATCCAGTTTACACCAGCGCCCTGTCAGCCCATGAAAGACCACAGAAGATCTATACCAAACCTGAGGACATGGAAGTACTTCAGGAAGTTCTGATGTCGTTTCCTCATCAAAACATACCTGGAGTTGTGTCATTAGAATTGTTTGGATAATTTCTGCCCTGGAATGGCTCTCTTTACTGAGCTTAACGTACTGTTAACTGAATGCATCACAAGGTGGAACGGAGCGTTTTGAGCTTTAGAGCTCTAGACAGACTAATAATAAAGGGTTAATCAAATATGAATGAAACAAAACACAACTCCAGGTGTGTTTGGGGAAAGATTCACAGTATGATAACAAGTTTTAAAGCTCACAAGACTCAGCTTTGTGTAATATAGGAGCTTTAAACAACAGTGACAGCTCTGAAGCTCCTATTATTTTAACCTGAAACACATGCTTTAGTTTTATACTCCCGCCCTATTTGTATTTTATGGGGTCAGAGAAAGGCAACGGCTTTAAATCGAAACATTGATCTCATAAAACTCATAAAAGGACTTTGAAAACTGCAGGGCTGATTTCCAGACCTTAAATTGTTGATTCATAAGAGGTCAAAAATACTAAAATAAAACGCAGGGGCAATGCATGGAGCTGGTCTAATTAAAAGGTCCTAAAATATGTGTACATGATTTTGAACTATGAGTGAAGAGCATGTTTCAGGGTGAACTGTACGCTTAAAGGTACAGTATGTCACCTCCATGGAAACAGAAAATTAAACCCATACTTTGGAACATTGATAAATGTGTTTTAAGCCCTGTCATAGAAGATTATAGTCGAAGGAACAGCATTTCCATGGAGAAAAGCAGAAAGAGGCTCTCCTCCAGACCACATCAGTCAGGTTTGTGGAGATGCAAGCACTCTAGCAGTGTGTTTTTCATTGCGACAAAGACAAAAAAGCTTGGACAAAATTTAAGATATAAACTTTTTAATCTATCAGAAAATGACTTAAAAATAGTGAAATGAACTGTCCATGTAGCAAGATCATTTTACTTGACAAGTTCTCTTAAAATAATCCCTCTAAACTAGAAGGAATCAGTGTCAGAACTAGGAAGTATAGAGAATAAATCTGAAAACAAGATGAAGAACCTGATATAAGTTTTAAAATCTTGGCCAGATCAGAGAAATTTGCAGTGCACAACCACAACACAAACTCACTTTTATTTGAGTTTATTTTGGCTTAAAGTACCTACAGTGGCTTTTACGTTTTAAAGTCTGAACCAAGACACAGAAGCAACTGTCTAAAGTCACAGGATGTTGATTCCGCATAGTTCTCATGCAGCAAACTTTGTGATTGGACACAGTCGTCTGCTCATGGTGAAACACACTTGAGCTTCAGTTTGTTCTCTATTATCTCTATGAGTATTTTAGGAACACGCTCCATGCCCTGAAGCCTCTGCACATTCACATCTGATCAGAGCATCAGATGCGTCCCGCGCGCTCAGTGGGCGGCCATCTTTGTGCTGGCTGTGTGTGTGGCTGTGTGGCGATGTTGCGCGGTAGCCGTTAGCGGTGTGAGCCTAGCCTAGCCGTGTGTCTCCTCTCCTCTGTGCTCTGGCGTTAAGAGGATTATGATGGCAGACATAATTGATTTTCCATGAGCTTTGTGCCCTGTAGGAGTCCACAGTGCAGCCCCATGCTCTGATCAGTGCTTTGTACACTCAAGTCTGTCTTAATAACAGGACTTGTGCTGTTTGGATGGAGTTTGGGATACTAATTGTGAATGTATTTTGCTACGGTGTAAATATGTAGTTATAGAATCAGTCTGTGTCAATCATCTCATTAACACTTTAAGATCATTGAACTGATAAAGAGGGAGTATCTCCAACTGTAACACATAACATCTTTAGATCAGCAAGTAACTTTTTGTTTTGAAAATGTTATATTCACCAAAAACAATGTATTGGCATGGTGTAATTTATATCCCGACCCTAAGTCCCATGCTCCTGCACTGATATTCTTAATACTTAAAGACATTTTACAAAAAAATACACTACAACTTCACAAACCTGATGTGATGTGCAGTAGTTTCATTAGTGAGATGCAAACTGATTGTGTTGTGATAGAGCTCTAAGATCTAAACATGAAACTCAAATTACCAAACCTAAGTTTACAGTCGATACAGACCAACATAATGTGTGATAGGCCCACTTCAGACAGTTCTGAATCTCCACTCTCAGCTCCTCTCTGAGCTCCACTCTGAGTTTCACTCTGAGCTCCAATGCTCCACTCTGAGCTCCAGTCTGAAGTTCACGCTGAGCTTCACTCTGAGCTCTACTCTGAGCTCCACTCTGAGCTCCTCTCTGTGCTCCATACTGAGCTTTACTCTGAGCTCCAATGCTCCACTCTGAGCTCCAGTCTGAACTTCACACTGAGCTTCACTCTGAGCTCCAATGCTCCAGTCTGAGCTCCAGTCTGAGCTCCACTCTGAGCTCCAATGCTCCACTCTGAGCTCCAGTCTAAGCTTCACGCTGAGCTTCACTCTGAGCTTCACTCTGAGCTTTTGTCCCAGTGCAGCTGTGAAAGAGTGAACCAACAGATCCGTGTGTAAGGAGACCACACAAGTCTGGAGCCGCACACACACACACACACACACACACGCGCGCGCGCGCACACACACACGCGCACGCACACAAACAAACACACACACACACACACACACACACACACACACACACACACACACACACACACACACGCACACATGCAGACACACACACAACAGCACAGAGAGAACTGCAAAGTATAGATCCTCTGCAGATGATGACATCAACATTCTTTGGGAGTGGGCCGCTAACTGTAGGCACTGTTCTGTCTGAAGTTCTGTTAGACTTTAATCTGAGCTTTAACCTGACCAGAAAGAGCCAACTCTCTCACATATAAAATCAGTTACACATAATGAGTTAGCTAACATTAGCCAATAGTTTTTCAGTCGTGAATCCTACATGTATCACAGAGAAAACAAGTCAAACTGGAAAATAAAGTACGTCACAATGGGCGTGTACTGGTGGTGATAAAAACAGGGAAGATCAGCAAAAATGATAAGCAATTAGAGATGACTGAAAAACATGCATGATTGACATGAATCACATCCAAATACAACCTCAGAGGGTCAATGAGAAGAAACCACGATAACATGGTTTAAAACTCTCAAAAGAACAATTTGCAGAATAGGTCAGAATTTAATTTCAGGCGCTCATCACAATCACAGACATCTTCACAGGTTTTCTTCTTCATTCGTTCTGCAGCTGGTAAATGACCTGTATGAAGAAAAAACTATGTCTATGGTTTGTTCTTTGTTTGTGCTGATTTGTGCTGCAAAAAGTTTTAGTTATGGTTCTTAAGATATTGGCAGTTTTATTTTGGGCCGATGACGTCACCCAGTCCCTCAAAGTGTTAAATGTCAAAACAGACAGAAAATTATACCAAACATTTGTATTTCGTTTGTGCTGTTTTGGGCTGGGGCAGTTTTCTTTGTGCTAGTATATTTCTAAAATATATAAATTATTTTTGCAAAAATTATATGACCATTTCTGTTCAGCTGACAGGAGCGGCTTCAGCAAAACTCCACAAAAGTAATGAAGAAAAACGATCTGAGGCTGTGGAAAAGTCTGTAGTATTATATCAAATCAAAAGCAAGTTACTAAAGACTGATACTTATATCAAATCAAAAGCAAGTTACTAAAGACTGA